>PVIA01006160.1:0-101861 GCA_004024845.1 Tonatia bakeri
GCAGCAATGTTAGCTGTCTGCAGTTGGCTATCTTTGAACATAAAGAAAGGAAAGAGTGCCAAGAAATCATCAGGAACATGTATCTGAAGAATACTGGTAGAGGAATCAGTGATTAGAAGATAGACCCAGTTTACAATAATTCTTGTGGAATGCAGGCCCCCAGGGACCCTTGTAGGAGAGGAAACCTCACTTCCGATGGCTCCTGTAGATTGCCTGCCATATGGTAAGGCAGCAGCTGGTAAGTTATAAGAGTTCCTCAGCCCAATGGCTTTTTCCCCCATGAACAGAAGGAAAAGTTTATTTCCTACATGTGTCCTGAGGGAAAGACAGTACTGGAGAGTTGTGGGAGTTAGGTTTAAAAAGCATGACAGTCTCAAATCCTTGATAGCCTCTGCTTATCAGCACCTCCCACACTAATGAAATCTCTCTTGTTGGGGTCCAAATCTAACTGAAAGAACATGAATACAGAGAAAAAGAATTTTATTCTTTATTATAAAATGTTTTCCTTCCTCCCACACCACAAACCAAGTAATCTTTAGCTGCAACTTTAACACTGATGGTCTGACTTCGCAGGGAAATCAAATGCAGAAGACTGGTTGGCCACTGACACAATGGGCTGGGTCCTGCTTATGTTCTTGCTTTAGCAGTGGCTGAGGAACACAAAATTCTGTCAAGGAAGCAAGATGAACTCCTAAAGGACAGCGAGCTTTGTCTGCTGTAAGGCCACAACAGGCTACTTACATGGTTTCTGTCTTGGGACAGCAGCAGTATCCTAAGGCTTTTCATGCTTGAGCTTCTATCCAAAATGTCAATTGCTTTATCAAGATCATCCTGGTTCTTCAGCAGGATGGAGAGCTGTGACACAGGACACAGGAAAAGGAAATCATATAAAAGTCTTTAGTTTATGAAAATAAGCAAAATAAACAAAAAATAAAAATAAGTTTGGAAGAAAATAATCCCATTGGGTACTATGGGATTTTAAAAGATCTAACTGTACCAAAGAGATGTTTTCTTTTTTTTAAGTGTACAATTCAGTAATTTTTAGTAAATTTACCGAGTTGTGAAACCATCACCACAATTCAACTTTAAAACAGTTCCACTGCTCCAAAAGGTCTCTGGTGTTATTTACAGTCACCCCGCCTTCCCACCTCTAGCCCCAGGAAACCACTAATCTACTTTCTGCCTCTACAGAGTTATCTTTTCTGGACATTTCATATAAATGGAATCATAATATTCATACATTTTCAATTCAGTTCGTATATAGTCTTCTGCATCTAGCTTCTTTCATTTGCTTAATGTTTTTGAGTTCATCCATGCTAAAGTATCAGTACTTTGTTTTGAGATATTTTCTAAGAGCTTGCTTTCTGAAAATACCCTTTACTCCAAAGAATCAAATCCCAAACAGTTATAGTGTCCATATTTCTTTTCAAATTAAGCAGCATAATCAGGTTTAACATTAACAGAACAAGAAGAAAAGGTACAGGTGGGGGAGAGGGGCAGGCAGAGGATGGAAACTGTTACTGAAATAAGGACACAAATTTAGACCACATAGCAGGGTTTGAAAGGGTAAATTTTATGAATTACATCTCAATAAAGTTTCTATTACAAATATATAAACATAAATAAAATAAAATCAATAGATTTTTCCTTTGTGATTCTCAAATCCTGACAGGGAAGGGTTTAGAGGGCAAAAAAAAGGGGGTTGCTGAGGGATTTATATTAAAAAATGTAAATTAGTCAACTCTTGGTCACTGATACTGGCAGAGTACGAAAAGATATGCACGATCTAAAATAATTAATAACAATTATTTATATTTAGCTTCAGAATTAATACCTGCATAAACATTTGAATAAAGGAATGCCTAACATTCTGGGCAGAGACTCAGTTGGCAAGAGTTTAAAATGGATTTTGGGACATCTGGAATTCTTAATGGAAATATTAATGGAAGGAGAAACGAGTACTAAATCATCTAGAAAAATCTTTACTAACTAAAGAACACCTTCAATGCCGATTAGCTGGATGATGTTAGCCTCACTTTCTTATGCAAACCACTGAAGCTGGAGCTACAGTTTTTAAAAGTTCTGTGGATTTGACATTTATATTTTGGGGGTGCTTATATTCTGTATTTAAAATGTGTTAGTTTACATACTTTGAAATACTTATAGCTGTATTATTTATTATTAGAGTTAGTGGTTAATTTTCCAGTTTTGCTATATTTCTAAAATTCATCCAAAAAACAAAAGATCGGATGGTCTTATTTTTGTTAGCTATTTGGCAGTATACCAAATTGTAGTTGTACATTTTGTATGAAGGCATTAGGGAGTTTTTCACCAACAAATCTCAGCCCCTACAGATTTAAGCCCCAGACAATGAAGGAAATTCTTAACTCTTCAACCAATAAAATAAAACTACACAGGAACGACCTGACTCTCGAAGAGCCACGATGTCGCCCAGCTTTCTTGTCTAGTCCCCACAACTCAGTTCCCTTTAGATCAGCAATTTGCAACTGGTGTGCCACAATTTTTAAAACATGCAGTAACTGATTATTTAGTCAGGAGCACTGAACTCTTTTTCCTCAGATTGTCCAAAAAAAATATGACAACAACCAACACAACAAGAGCTGTCTAGAGTGAATGAATCAAAATTATACCTATTTTTTGTCAGATCAGCAAAAAAATATATTTTTGGTGTGCTGCAAAATTTTAGTAATTAGTTTACGTGTGCCATGAGATGAAAAAAGTTGAAAATCACTGCTCTAGACACACGCTTTTTCTAGGCACAAACACATCACCTTTTAGACTACTGCAAAGCACCAGCATAAGTAGAGTGCAGCCTCTAGTACCTTTCTTGGCACTGAGAAAGTAGCCAAGTAACTGAATTCAAAAGAATTCCTTCCTGGGTGATATTCAGAATATGCTTCAATAAGGACTATTGGGGCAGGGAGTGTGAGGAAGGAGGAGGAAGAGTCAAAGAAATCACCAAAGCAGGTACTAACTTTTGAAACAAGCCAACAATCAGGGGTTAAACTCTGAGAGAAGAACCCAGCATTTATGACTGTCAGTAGAGGTTCTCTACCCACCAGTTTTCCCCACCTCCTCAGTCCCTGATGAACCCCTGCTTCTTGTTAAGTCTGTGCTGGAAAGAAAAAGATAACCTACAAGATGTAAAGGAGACAACAGCCCTGGCCCTGATACCATACCTGATTGCACCATGGAGTATTAGAGCTACTGGCACTGAGAGAGCAGGGAAATGGAAATAGCTATGTAATCTTCTATGTAGTAAAAAAAAATTAAAAAAGTCCAGAAATTCCAGAGTTACTAGAATTAAGAAATAAGGCTCCAGAAAGTGAAAACATATGATGGTTTTAGAGAAACAAACCAGGAAATCCTCAGTTAGGCAGAGAGAAAAAAGGTGGGCAGTTGTCCTTACACTATTCATCTCCTTTCTTACCTCATTGTTCATGTAATGGAGATCAAGAGGCTGCCCAAACACTGCTGTCACCTTGTGTTCCACATCCTCGTATCTCACAGGCCGACTGAATGCTATAATTCTGAAAAGGAATAGGACGTGCGGTTAATTGCAAATTTTAACATAGGGTTTAGAAAGCTATGGCTTCTGAGTGATTATCTTCCTTTTCTTTTCAATGTAGGACACAATTTGTTTTTCTCTTTATTGTTTCTTTTTCTTCTCTTATCTATCTGCATCTTTTCACTCTTCCTCTGAGTATCTCTCAGGTTTGCCAATAGTACCCACAAGCACTGCTTAGTCCCAACCATTGCTCTACCACTTCAGCTTGGATCTTTCTGTCAATGACAGCTCATTCATAGCAGCACCCCTACATTTAAAAACTATGTTTCAAACATTCCTTTTAGGAAGGAAACCTGGAGATTCAAGCAGCAGTCCTAAAACCATGGTCTTAACTCCTAAGTGACTCAACTTTAGGACTTGAAATATCTTTTCCAGCTATGACTTGATAGATCAGTTGGTTAGAGCATCATCATCCCAATACGCCAAGGCATACAAGAAGCAACCAATGAATGCATAAATAAGTGGAACAACAGACCAATGTTTCTCTCTCTCTCTCAAAATCAATAAATAAAATGTAAAAAAAGAGGATCCTTCCATGTTCATTTTTAAAAAAGATTTTATTTATTTATTTTTTAGAGAGGGGGAAGGGAGGGAGAAAAAGAGGGAGAGAAACATTGATGTGCTAAAGAAACACTGATTGGTTCCCTCTCAAACGCTCCCTACTGGGGACCTGGCACGCAACCCAGGCATGTGCTCTGACTGGGAATCAAACTGGCAACTCTTTGATACACAGCCCACGCTCAATCCACTGAGCTATACCAGCCAGGGCTCCATGTTTCTTTTTGAGATGCCATAGGAATCTCAATACTGATTACTCTCAGAATCAAGATTTTCTACTACAGAGTCACAGGAATTCCCCTTTAGTTGGTTATATGCCTGATCAGTTTTCTTAACCAGTGACACATGTGGGCATGTAAGTAGTGTTGATAATGATGCTTTTCTAGAAAGATTCATTAGTTTGGTTCAAAGAACCATTTCTATAAATGGAGGGCAGAATAAGAACCCTGTGAATATACCAAAACCACTGAATTGTACAGTTTGTTGAAACTGTACAAGTGTTAACATGATTAGCCATTAACTAGCACAGCAACTGCGGACTTTATAAAGGTGGTGCAGGGAAGCCAAATATGGTTATCACCTTGTGCTCCACATCCTCGCACCTCACCGTGCGGCCTTGAGTGGTGTGGCTCAGTGGGTTGGGAGTCACCCCACAAACCGAAGGGCCACAGGTAGCAATTCCCGGTCAGGGCACATGCCTGGGTTTCTGGCCAGGTCCCTGGCTGGGGGCATGTGAAAGGCAACCAATAGATGTTTCTCTCCCTTCTCTTTCTCCCTCCATTCCCCTCTCTCCAAAAATAAATAAATAAAACCTTAAAAAAAAATAAAAGTGGGGAAAGATGAAACAAGATTGGGAAAATGTTGATAATGTTGAAGCATGGAGGTTCAGAATAATTTTCTCTTTACTTCTATGTGTGTTTAAAATTTTCATTAAAATGTTTTATTGAATATATTAGGTTGAACTATATGATATTGCTGATAGTCCTAAAATGGCAATTTCATATGGGTTCAACATAATACCCTGAAATTTAAATAATTAAAACAAAAATAAGCAAAGAGATAAGTAGAAGAGAATATCAGACAGAAATTCACACACACACATATATATATACTCTTTATATATATATATATATGAAAATATAAGATTAAAAAAATTAATATTAGAGAAGGAATTTGTAAGTATGATGTAAAATACAGAAGATAAAAAGGAAGAGATATTTGACAAAAAAATTTAAACTTCTGTTGACAAAATAAACCATCAACAAAGTTAAAAAAAATCAAACTTGGAGAAAATTCTTGCAAAATTAATAGGAAATGGATAGACAAGCCAATTAAAAAACAGGCAAAGAACATGAAACAATTTAAAAAAGAGTTATGAATGGCTAATAAACACATGAAAAGAAGCTTAATGTGATGGGGGAAAAGAATGTTAAAACCTCCTTTATCTCTTAGTACATCTAGGCTAGATGAGATCTAACTAATGTGTGGTGGATTAACAGCACTCAGCCATGGAGCCTCTACAGTTCGTACCTTTCTCCATGCAGAGAAGTGGTCCTTTCACATCTTCCCTGCTCCCCCAGAGTAGGAAGAGGTATGACCAGAGGAAGAAACAATAAACCACAGGAAAGTGGAATCCATGTCACTGGATTTTAATGAAATCTGACCAAATAATTTCTTTAATGTTGGAAATTATATTGCTGAATATATTAGTCTGTATTCACCAGAAAATCCAACCATATTGTAATCCTTATATTTTTTTCCCTTAAATCATCTGTCCTGAGCAGTGATACTGTTGGGTGCTATCTAGATAAGGGTTATCTAGATATGAATGTTTTCTGGAGCCTTTGAAAGAATGACTCTGTAAATTCTTAATCACAAATCATACCCCTTTCATCAGGACCTCAGCAGCAGTTCAAAACAGGCCAGCCTTTTTGAATAATATACCAAAAGACCACTCGGGCGCCCATAGCACACTATTATTAGAAAAGGATTGGGCTCAGATATAAATTCTCCTACATTTGGCCTGGCAATGAATCATTCAAAGTCCCCAGAAGCAGCCCAAAAGTCTGGTCAACGTCAGACACCAGGACTTCCAGATTTGGTAAAATCTAAACTGCTGCCATCACGGTGAATAACAAACATTTTTAGGCCAGGGCTTTGTTCAAAGAGCTGTCTGACACCCGTGACAACCACCCCTACCAGTGTCCAGACATGAAGGTTTTCAAAGAAAAGGAGATCCTAGTCTAGTCTTCCTCTTCTGCCTTCTTGGGGGTAAGAGGGAGAAGGATTGGTAGTCTGGGCCCCAACCTTCCAAAGTAAAAGGAAAGTCAGCTCACCAGAATGGCTACTTGGCATAGATGAATAGGAAAAGTTACTACTTTCTTTTTTTCTATGAATTTTAACTCTGTAAGGCCTTACAATATTTAGATAGATATTACCCATATCCCCTGTAAAAAGTAAAGAAAGCCCACAATAACATTCGCTACAAAATTCTAACACATGAAATACAGGAAACCAGAGCTGTCTGGCACAGAGCAGCTTGAACTTGGCTTCCCTGTGCCACCTTTATAAGGTCCTCAGTTCCACACATAGTACACAAACAGTAAAATGCCATGGCTCCTGAAAACAGCTCCATAAAAAGAGAATGCAGTTTTCAAAACCTTGATACTACTGCTCTGCTGCTCAAGGCTTCAAAAGGCCATTCCTGCCTGACCACCTTAAATATTTGTGGTTTTGATCTGGCAGCTTCTCTGAAACTAAACACATACACTTTCTCAGTGTAAGTCTGCTCACTGTAACTGCATACCACTTTGGGAACAGGAATTCAGGAGAGTGTAACTGCATAATTAAGCTCCAACACAACTGACCTTTTGATTTCATATCTACTTCTGAAAACTTTGTGCTGCTACAAGTTTGGCCACCCCTCCAAAACCCAGTCAGGTTAGAAGTGTGAAAGGCTGCAATAATGAAGTGACAATTTAACTTCCCTGCTACTGGCAGGACACAAGAGAAACAGCTAGGACAGAGTTCAGAAGACTTTCCTCCTTCCAGACCTGAAGAGCCCTAGAACCCACATGGTAGCAGCAGGACTGTTGCAGACCACTCTCTGCATAATGTTTCCACCAGGCAGCTTCTGACAACCTTGTGGGCTTGTGGATGTATCTTTTTAAGGGAGAGCAACAGCAATAGACATCCCCTGGAGTTAGCTTCAAAGTAACTGAAAGCTGCCAGCAACAGAGAACTATCAGTACTAAGAATGTCTAGAGGTACTAGGTCCTCTGGTGGGACCTGTAAAGTAGGGGGACCTTATCCTTATGAGGATCCTCTTCACCTCTCGAATGTTGAGAGCAAAGAAAAACAGAGGACATTAATGGGAGAAAGGCAAAAAGTGGGAAACAGATATAAAAGGCACACTTATGCACATAAGTGTCACATGCATGCACAGACCAGGTCCCAAACATCCCACAACTAGACTTCTCTATGGTTTTTAGAAGTTTTTCCTTGAATAACTTGAGAAATTGAGTGGAGTCACATTTTTCTCCACTAAGAACATCTATCTTGGCTTAAAAAAAAAAAAAAAAAAACCAAACTAAATACTGACAGTGGAGAAAAGGACATCAGGGTTTTGTAATATTGCTTTCACTTCCCTAACAAGTCAAAATACAGAATACAGGCTGAAAAACTCCTTCTGTGTTCTCAAATGACCTGAAATGTTTCACATCTGAGGGACTTGATGAAGCTTCCCATGACCTAGGGACATATAAAGAAACTTCCGATTCACCAATCTGGCCCCAGATGTAGACAAAATCAAGGCCACTCTACCAGGGATGGGAATGGCACATCACAAGAGAATCCTGAACTCCCTCTAATGCCCACCGGTGGTACAGTGTCAGTGTGTTTGAAAGCCATGACTCTGAGTAGGGCTGGAGTTCTGACTTCTTCCCCTAGCAAACTGGCAGAGCTCACAGTGGCAGAGGAAGAGCAGAAGAGTAAAACATCAGCAGTTGAAATGGATTCCATATAGACCAGAAACAAGGTTCAACTGGTAGGCCAAGCCAAGGGTGAAACTTCTTCTTTATACCCAATCAACTCTGCTGCCCAGCCAGTGACCCCAGAGGAATCATTCCTGGGACACAACCACTGATCAGAAGGCAGACTTACCGCCTCTCCCCGTTGTGCTCAAACTTGATTCTGACGTCACTCTGCCAAAGAAATGATAGACAAGGTTAGTGGGTTCTCTGGCATGTAGTACTCCCAGGTAAGCCACAGGCAGTCCTTTAGCAACATTAAGCAAACATCCCTGATGTCCTGTTCCAGCTTCTCTTCCCCACAGGCACTCCTTTCCAGAGAGTTGGAGGCTTCCAGTTCTAACCTCAGGAGCAAACAAAGCCCTTGGGACAAGATCCCTAGGTGGCTGCCCCAGCTCTGTTGCTACACTCTGGCATCTATCACTCCATATAACCTCCTGGCTAGGATATCATACTTTCTTGGCCAATGTGACTGCACAGAAAAAGAAATCTTAGTACTGATACTTCCTAGCAATTAGACCACAAGCAAGTTACTTATCCTCTCTAAGTCTTAATTTTTCCATCTGTAGAGTGAGGCTAAACATATTTAATTTGCAGAGTTGCTTTGAGAACTAAGTAAGATAATCTAAGTAAAATACTTGATATACAATAGACATGTAATAAATGGCTGTTGCTGCTACTATTGATTTCCGTGATCCTCTCAAGGCTATGACCAGTGAGGGTAAAATGGGACTGGATAAATTACCTTATAACTGACCCTGGCTTTATCCTAAATCACCATCATGGGTAGCCTATAAGCTTCGGGAGGACAGGGACCATGTCTATCTTGTTTCTGTACCCTGGTGACAATCAAAGTGAATGGTATATAATATTTGTGCTTAATATTTGTTAAATGGATTAACTGGAGAACAGAACTGAGTGTAAATATCAGAAATAAAAGGAAGTAGAAGTGTTAGAATGTTAAGAAACAAATCAAAGAGGAAGAAATATTGTAAAGGGCAAACAACTTGTGAAAGCTAAAAGTGACAGGAAAACAGATATGACAGAAGAAAAAAAAACAGGTATAGAGGAAAAAGAAAAGTAAGACTGTCAGGAAATCAACAAATAATACAGATGGAGAAGAGAAAGAATTCATAACCAGTGAATGAAAATCATATTGATAAAGATACATTAATAAACTGTGTATTAGAAGGAGAGGGTTTCAGGGTATTTGAAGATAAGGAAAACAGAGCAGACAGAAAAGAGTTTGAAAGGCAGAATGGGTGCATAAGGACTTCCTTTTCCCAAGAGACTGTGGCCTAGAATTCTCTTCCAGTCCACTGAACTGGACCTGTGGTTCTAATTTACACTCTAAAAAATTATTGAAGACCCAAAAGAGCTTTTGTTTATATAAATTTATTTCTAATATTTGCCATATTAGAAATTAAAACTGGGAAATTTTAAATTTATTTTATTCATTTAAAAATAATAACCATTACACGTTAAGATAAATACATTTTTAACTAAAAAAAAAAAACCCAAAAAACAAAAAACTATACAGCCCTGGCTAGTGTGGCTCAGTGAATTGAGTGCCAGCCTGGGAACCTAAAGGTTGCCAGTTCGATTCCCAGTCAGGGCACATATCTGGGTTGCAGGCCAGGACCCATTGGGAGTGTGCAAAGGCAACCTTCTTTCACACATCGATGTTTCTCTCCTTCTTTCTCCCTTCCTTCCTGTCTCTCTAGAAAATAAACAAAATCTAAAAAAAAATTTTAATTAAAAATTACATATTTTTTAAGTTTAGTGAGAGAATACAAATCTTTTCAATGTATGGCTTAATAGAAGGCAGATGGATTCTCACATCAGCTTCTGCTTTCAATATGTTGTGATAACAGATAATCATGTAGCATGTGGAAAACTTTACTGTACATTCTTGAGAGAATGAAGGTGAAAAGGGCAAGTAACATCTTAGTATTATTATGAAAATAGTTTAGACCTAATGGACTGTTGAAAGGGTCTTGGGAACCTCCTAGAGGTCCCTAGACCACACCTTGAGAATCACTAAATTAAAATATAAGTTTACAATTCTCTAACCCATTACTTTAAAGACAAAGAAACTGAGAGTCAGAGAGCATGATGGCCCTGAAAAGGTCACCTACTAAACAGTGGAGACCAAAGCTTCCCTGAAAAACAGGTCTGTGATGTGACGATGCTTCAAAATATAGCCCTGATATAGCCCTTTTACCCCTTAATATAACATATGAACCACTTTATCCATGAATAACATATGACAATAGTTAACATTTATTGAGTATATACTATGTAATGAGACATGTTCTAAGCATATGACATATATCAATTAAACTAATCCTCACAAGTGCTCTTAATATCCCTATTTTACAAAAGAAACTGAGTTACAGTGAGGTTAAATAAGTTCCCTTAAGGTCATGGTGCTTATAAAAGAAGAATCAGGATATGAACTGTGGAAGCCTAGCTCTTAACTACCATAATGTGCTATAAGTTAAGTATTGCACAGGCAAAAGAGGTTTATTTTACTCACAGGTGCAGGGCTTCACTTGGAGCACTGAAAAAAGGAAGTTATCAAAGGATCTTTTGTGATATTACTTTTTTGGAACTCATGGAGGAGATGCAAAGCTCCCCATATCTAGGGTAATAATGGAGTCAGAGTCAGGACACTGGTACCAATCACGCAACAAGCTATGGGGCACAGGGGACAAGTACGGAAGGAGCTGTGGCTAAGGCTGTGAGTGGATGGAGACGGAGGAGGCAGATGGGAAAGGCAGAGTATCGGACCTGGTCTGCATGCTAAATAAGGATGTGTGTGCAGCAGAAAGGTGGGGAGGTGCTACTGTAGAGGAAGTCATTGTACAGATTCAAGGTTTACATCAATGACAGCAGTTTTTTCAGTCATCTTTTTCTCCTTCCCCTGAAAGGCTAAGCTGTTACCAAGGCAAGAGCCTTTCAAACCACAGTGCCTGAGACATGCTGCCACACTCTGACATGGCATCCCCAGTTTCCCACTATCTCCAGTTCCACAACTGGCTCTGGAGCAGCCCAAGTGCTCACCACTGTTTGAAATCTTGTCTGTCCCTGCAAGTAGGTTACCACATCCTTTCACTTCCTCCTGCTCACAGTCTCGCACACCTTGGTGTTACTCTCTTATTATCATTATTATTTTTATTAATAGATGCTATTTTTAGATCAGTTTTAGATTTACAGAAAAATTGAACAGATAGAGAGTATCCATACACGCCCCCCATGGTTTCTCCTATTATTAACATGTTATATTAACATGGGACATTTGTTTTTGTTATAACTAGTTAACTGATATTGATGTATTGACTAAAGTCCATAGGTTATCTAGATGTCCTTAGGGTTTTTTTTTAACTCTGTTGATTTTTATCTAACTTTTTATAGCAATAATAAATGTGTAACAATTGCTTTCATTTTTAAACTGGGACATTATATTTAGATGCACCTACAAACGAATCCCCTTAGGCCCTGGCTGGGTGGCTCAGTTGGCTAGAGCATTGTCCCACCCACAAAAAGGTTGTGTCTTATTCCTAGTCAGGCACATACCTAGGTTGAGGATTTAACCCCTGGTCAGGGTGCATAGGGGTGGCAACCGATGAATATTTCTCTCTCCCTCTCTCTATAACCGCCTTGGGTGAGGATTATATTTTTATATAATAAAAATATATACAGGGTCCAGCACAAATAACACCTTTATATTACAAAATCTTTTGCTACAAAATCACAAGCATGTAATTTTGTAACATAACAATATCACACTTAAGCACACCATATGACATTTTACATGAAATGTTCAAATTAAATCTGTAAATTATTAGACCTATATTATTACCCTACCAACCACACTCAAGCAAGTGTTACTTCTGCCAGACCCTGTATATATTTTATTATATAATTCCATTTATATTAAATTTTCAGAATTGGCAAATTTATAGAAAAAATAGGTTAGTGGATGTTGGAGCCTAAGAGGAGGGGGAATGAGAAATTACACACACACACACACACACACACACACACACACTAAAGGAATTCCCTCAGTCCCTTAGTGGGTCTGAAGGAACTAAATTTAGTCATGATGGACCATAATCTAAGCATTAATCTATCAGTCAGAAATTAGTGCATTTAGTTGGAAAGGGAATTAAACTTTTGCCCCAAACCACAAATCACTTTTACTCAAAGACTAACCAAGCCTGTGATAAGTAAGTAGTGCAAGCAAAGAAGCCTAGCACTCTGATCCCTTCTGTGATGTGGTGACAGCCTTTCAAAGCAGGATGCAGGCCCATGACCAGTTTCCATGTACCACAGAGTATGCCCAAATCGCCAAATTCCTAAATCTGAGTTTCCCATCAGGCTGACAAGAATGTTCAGATAAAGATAACTTAATTCCTTCCTGCCAACCATTCTCCTTGCCTCTCTGAGGCATTTCAAACTGTCCAAGTCCTCTTTCATGACTTCTATCTTCCCTGCCTCTGTGACTCTATCCCAGCCCAGGGAACCTACCAGCCAGTCTAACCGCTTCTGCTTCTTTGCTGGTTCCTCTTCCTCATATCCTCTCCCATGCCTCCCCCAACATGTGACCTGTCCTCGATGTTTGGACTTTTGGTCTCCGGATTTCTCCCCATCTCCTCACACCTTCTGCTCACTAGGAATAAAAAATCAGGTAACCTCTAAATGAAAGATTCTCAAATCTCTATGTTCAGCCCCAATCTCTTAAGCAAAACTTCATCTGTCTTGCCCTGGCTGGTATAGCTCAGGGGATTGAGTGCCAAAGGGTCACTGGTTCAATTCCCAGTCATGGCACATGCCTGGGTTGCAGGCCAGGTCCCAGACTGGGAGCATGTGGGAGGCAACTGGTCAATGTACCTCTCACACATTGATGTTTCTCTCCTTCTCCCGCCCTTCTCATTTTCTCTAAAAATAAATAAATAAAATCTAAAAAACAAACAAACACAAAACTTCATCTGTCTATCATGTATCTGAGGCAGATATGTTTTTGTTAAGGATGCAGCGCTATGAGTTAAACTGATTTCAAAACCTGTCTATACAACCTATTAGCTATGTGACCTTGAACTTGTTACTAACCTCTGACTCAGTTCCCTCATCTCTAAAGTGAGAATAGTGATAGCATCTGTCTCATAGAGTTATCAAAATAATTAAATGAAATAATTGATAAAGGTATGAGAACAGTAACTGATACATCATTTAACTGCTCAATAAATAATAATAATATAGACCCGCTACCATTTAGCCAAAACCATTGGGGCCAAAAGCGTTTTGGAATGCACTTTTGGATTTAGAGAGGTAGTATGGTACATATTCTATGTATATGTGACACCCACCCCTAGCAGGACAGTGTCTGGGACAGCACTCCCATGGCGAGGGGCAGAATGCTCACAGGTATCTCATGCACTCCACTCCTCTGCATTGCTTAGCCTCTCTCTTTTTTAATTCTCACCCAAGGACATTTTTTTCATTGCTTTTAGAGAGAGAGCAGGGAGAGAGAGATCCATCGATGCAAGACAGAGGCATTAATTGGTGGCCTCCCATATGTACCCACACGAGGGGATGAAACCCATAACCTAGGTATGTGCCCTGACTGGGGATTGAACCCACAGCCTTTCTGTTACAGCATGACATTTCAAGCAACTGAGCCACACCAGCCAGGGCGCTTAGATTCTCTTGAAATTAGTTTTTGGCTTAGTGACTATTTCTGACCAAAAGCTGGGAAGAGAGTTGAGTTTCTAGATTCTCTTCCCTGGCAGCCACATGATCCAGATCAGTGGGGCCAACCTCAATCAGGATCTCTAAGTAACTGTGGGGAATCCTCTCCTCCCCTTCTCTGCACTGGACATAGTATGTTATATCACTAAGATTTAGGGTTCATCTGTTAATGCAGCACAGCTAGTTTTTGTAATGAAAAGTATGAATAGTCACAATAAATGGAATAAAGACTACAAACAGCCTTGTGTTCATTCAGTCCAGATTTTATTGCCAAATGAGTTTGCCACAATTACAAAAAAAAAGCCTTTCAGTTTGTACTACTCTTTGAATTTCAGAACTGCAGATACAGGACTATGGACCTGCAAACATCATGTATGCGCGCGCGCGCGCACACACACACACACACACACACACACACAGTTTAAATTTTTCACTATAACATCAAACTTAACCTAGCCATACGTGTCTACATCAATTACCATCCTAAACTAGTCTCCCTTCTTAGTGTTGCTATTTCTAACTTTGATACCAATGCTTTTAGCTGCAGGTTCAAACCTCTGAGTTCTGCTTGATTCTTTCCCCTCCTCACAGGCAGACAGCAAGTTCCAATTCTCCCTTCAAAGGCCTCTGGTCTAAGACTCTGTTACCCATTCTCTCCTTCATCACTCTCACCGAGCCCCCTTTTTTCTCACTCCTAGATTCCAAAAGCAACTCTGTACTTCTTGGCAATCCCCTTCTAACATAGTTTGCATTCCTCTACAATTTCAATCATCTTAACCACAGCTTTCAACATGCCCCTTCCTTATTCAAAAAGTAAACAGTGATCCCCATGACCTTATGGAATAAAGTCTAAATTCTCAGCTATCACTCAAATCCCTCTGGAATTTAAGCTCATTCAGTTTACCTAACCATCTTACATTGTTTGTTGTCGACAGGAACCCTTTCTCCACACAAATCAATATCCACAATATTTCTTTTAAAAAGAAGATTTTATTTATTTTTAGAGAGAGAGAGGAAGAGAGGGAGAAAGAGAGGGAGAGAAACATCAATGTGTGGTTGCCTCTTGAGTGCCCCCTACCAGGGACCTGGCCCACAACCCAGACATGTGACTGGAAATCGAACCGGCGACCCTTTGGTTCGCAGGCCAGCACTCAATCCACTGAGCCACACCAGCCAGGGCATATTCCCTGAAATATGCCACATTCATTCCTTCCCCTAGGCCTTTAATCATTCAGTTTCCCAACCTGGAATCACTCTTCTTCCTTTCCACCTAACTAAACTTTTACAGCCTACTTCAGTTATCGCCTCTTCTAGAAATGACTCCCTAACTCCTTGGCCCAAGTTCACCTTTCACTTTCCTGGCTTCCTGTAGCACTTACTATCTGTACCATATATTTAGGCATAGTCATATTCTACCTTAGTTTCTTTTTTTCATAAATTTCTCATTTCCCAATAAGACTGTATACTTCCTAGGGTACAGTGAACAGAACTTATATTTCTTTTGTATATCTAAGAAACTTTGCTATGGGTACATGTTGAACTGAGTGGAGAGATGCCACAGCTGCTGAGAAAAAAGTTTCAGAACAAAAACTCATGTCTACATAGGTTCAAATCCCCTATCTGCCAACTAGAGCCAACCTGGTGAGAGGAAGAATGAGAGCCACACCCAGAAGAAGAACAGTATAGGCCTCCAAGGTGAGCTACATATTTGGGAACTCAGCAGGGGCAGTAAGAGTAACCAACAGAGACACTAAACTTATGCAAAAATGCCCTTCTCAAAGTCTGAACTTAGCTATTGAACATGTAACCCACCAGGGTTCCCAAGAATATAAAAAAATCAAACAGAGTTTGTGAAACAAAGGTTTGTCAACTAATTTGACCTGGCAAAGGCCTCAGCCAGCCATCAGGCCTGGTACCCTCTTTCTGATTCTGTAATGTTCTCTCTCCCTATATTTGTTACATCCTTTTGATGACTTCTACTTCTTTGGCACTGGAGTCCTTATTTTGCCAAAGATAATAAATAAATGAGAAGAAAAAAGGTAACAAAAATAATTTTACTTATAAGTGTGGCTCATAAAATCCTAAGATATCAATGGAAGACATTGTAAAGCAGCTTCTTACAAAACAGAATACGAGGCTTGTATATTGCTCTATGTTTTATTTCCAAACTAGCTAGCCTATCTTATCAAGAACCCTCGAAAGGCAAAGGAAGTCCTGAAGAGCCGGGTCTATAATAAAGGGCAATCTATTAAATCACTGACACTGCTGGGGGAACAATTCCTAAAATTCTCTGGAATTGAGAGCCAAGAGACCTGCCCTGCTTTGTCTGTTATAAAGAAAGCAACTTTCCCATTCTGCCACACTGACTGGTGAACATCTGGAAAGTCAGACCAAGACCCTGGGCTCTGTTCAAGCCTCTACTTACCACTCTGGTAAGATTTGAGGGAAACAAGAATCTGTGAAAGTAAGAATTCTATTTCTTCCTCCACTGGGAATTTCAAAGGTGAGGATAGCTTCAGAAGTTTGCAAAGGGCCATAAGACAGTAATGACAATCTAATAAAGGCAGACAACCTTAACCCTTTCAGTTCCATGACAGTATGTATAACTCTGGTCAGAAGCTTTCACTAGAGCTCATACTCACTATGCCAGAACATAACAGATGTGATGTAATCACTACCACTTCATATTTGAACATTTGTTTTACAATGTGTAAAATATTCTACTGTCTGTCCATGACCTTAAAACAGCTTTAAGAGGTAGACACAGTGGGTCTTATAATCTTTGTATTTCAGTTGGAAATACTGAGGTTTATAAAAGCTATCAGACTTATAGTAAAATTACTGTGACCAGGAGTCAGTCAGAAGATCTGAGTTTGCTTCCTGGCTCTACTCAATAATGTTATGTAATCACTTTGTAAACTTTACAGTATTATACACAAGCTTATTGTTGTTACTGTTATTAACTGTTGTGGAAAGTCCTCTGTTAATTATAAAAAACCTATGTTAATGGCTTCTGACCAATAATCTTTTCAGCAAACTAAGCTGTCAACCTTACAGAGAAATGCACCTGTTGATTATAAAGCACTGTGAGTGGACAACTGTTAAAGGGGTATTGCACGTCACCACCTGCAAAACAATCCACAGGCCCCAGCACACTTAGGATGTGCAGTACATCTAAGAATGTCCAGCCAGCTCTAACCAAATTGTAGGCTTTCAGGGACCTAATGCATAGGAGGGAGAATACAAAGAACACAGATCATACCCCCTAGCAAATAGTTCAGAGCTGAGCACCTTATTGCCTATGTACTTCCATAGCTACTCAGATGCTTAGTTGTTCTCTAAACATTCTCTTTTTCAACCAGTTACTTAGCTTATTTACTTAGGGAAGAGGATGTCTGAAGTCCTGCCAAATAGAGACATTAAATTAAGTTTTGTAGTTCTTCCAGGCCTCAGCCCCCAAACAATTCTGTCAGTGAACCCATAGCTCCTCTGGCTTTCCTTGCTATACCAAGCTTGAACCTGATGGAGCTCAGCCCTACCTTGTGGCGAACACTGCCATTTTCATAATGAAGTGCTATTTGCCCCTGCCAGCACCATCTGTCCCCTGAATAAACAATCTTTCTTGCTGGCCAAATTACTTGGTTACTTTCAACCAGGACTCCGCAATTTGAATATTTAGTCCAATCTGACATCTCTTAGCCATTTAAACTAGATTTTGATCTTTTATTCCTCACTTTTAAGCATGGACCTTCTGGCAGAAGATGTGGTAATGGAGAAAAACTTTAATTCTACCCCACGACCAAATGCCAAAAACAAGAATAATAATAAATGTGAATTCACTCTGTAAACTGTAAAGTCCTAAGTTAACATATTTTAATGTCTCCAGGCTTTTAGGTTGGTTCTTTTTTTCTTTTCTCTTTTAAAGACTTTATTTATTTTCAGAGAGAGGGGAAGGGAGGATTTTCAGACAGAAGGGAAGGAAGGAAGAAAGAGAAGGTAGGGAATGCAACCCAGGCACGTGCCCTGACCAGGGATCTGAACTGGCAACTTTTGGTTAGCACGTCAGCACTCAATCCACCGAGCCACACCAGCCAGGACAGGCTGGGTCCTTTCATTACACTAAGCTGTGAACACTTCTCTCCCCAAAGGTCCCTCCTCACCCCCATCTCACCCTGTCCTTCCTAGAAATACACTCACTGAGACTTCCTCCCTCTTTCTGCTTTCAGGATTTTGCTGAAGAATACTTTTCCTGGTCAGAAGTTGAACATCTGCTATACTTCCCAGAAGAAACCATTCTACAACCTTGACTTTGTAAGGGAAAAAAATATCATTGCTCCTTCTCCAATGTTAGCATAAAACTGTGAGCTTCAATTTCTAACAGCCATGTTTGTCCCACAGATTCACAAGTTTATGACAATGAGTAGAAACTTATGACCTGTGTGAAGAAATGAATGTGTCAATGAATCACCAACATTTCCAAGCATGTACTGAATGTCCTGCACAACAAACCAGCCATCCCTTATATAGTATATAAACTTGTGCTAAGACAATAGCCACTAGCCAGCCACATGTGGCTATTTACATTTAAAATAATTAAAATCAGTTCCTCAATTGCTCATTAGCTATGTGTAGTAGTAGCTACTACATTGGCAGCACAAATATAAGACATTTCTATCAATATAGAAAATTTACTGGATAACACTGATAGAGTCTGCTTATGAATAATATTGTTGTGAGAAATGGTGACTAGAAGCACAACACATTGGTAATGAGTAACCAATGGTCCCTACAAATCCACTAAAACAAATTGTCTGGGAAATGAACTCCACACTCTTCCAGCACTAGTATCAGGTTTAAAAGCATATTTTAACTTTAATAGGTAATTTGGTTCCTTACCCAAAATTTCTCTTTCTCACTGGTCCCTGCACATAAGCCTGTTGTTACTGTGGGGCCGTTCAGAAGGGCTGAGCTGATGCTGTTATGTTTTCTTTTCTTTAAAAACAAAAACCTGAGGTTAATGGTTTGTATCCTCTATGTAACAGAAAAAGTTGATGATATTCAAATAAACGATGGGTCCAAAGAGCCCGTACTTCTTGCTAAGATTATTTCCTAACCAGTAGTCAATCTTTTTCATAGTCTTCTACTTTCATAACCACTGACTACACTCCAATATCAGCAATAGCCACAATAAAAGATCAGGACTTCTTTATAATGACTTTTAGGCTCTAAGCAGGATTCCTACAAGGTAAATACCCCTCAAGGACCACTCTACCCTTCCTTTTTCCAGCCTAGTACCTTTGGGCCTTCCACCTCAAGAAAGCTTCTTGCCCTGATTGGTGTGGGTCAGTGGGCTGGGTGTCATCCTACAACTGAAAGGTTGCTAGTGTGATTCCCAGTCAGGGCACATGCATGCCTGCATTGCAGGCCAGATCCATAGCTGGGGGTGTACAAGAGGCAACAAATTAATGTTTCGCTCCCTCTCTTTCTCCCTCCCTTTCCCTCTCTCTAAAATACACACACACACATTTTTTTTTTTTTTTTTTAAGGAAGAAAGCTTCTCCTTTTCACCTACAAACTGATATCCAGGCTAGTAGTCCTGTTTGGAGAAAGATCAACTGACTAGAGCAGAGTTAGCAAGCACACTGCACATAGGAAGACAGGAAGGAAAGTGAGATCATTAGGCTCAAGCCTGGGGGAGGGGACTCACTTCTGGTAAAATGTTCCTTCCAAAAGCAGCTTTGAATAGCAATGAATTGTAGCAAGGGAGAACCCACACAATTAGACAGAATGATGTATGAAAATAGTACAAGAATGGGCCCTATCTGTTGTTCCTCCAGTTCTGTAAGGTAACCATAAAAATATAAGCAGCTTTCTAAACTAATCCTTCTGTTAACATGAAACAAAAGGACTCAGAGTCCCCAGTTTCCCTAAAGGCAAGAAATACTCTAGATGGCTACATCTAGCAGACCTCAGACAGAAAAAGTTCTAGGGCATCATACTTTCTCTAGGAACCAAGAGTACTTCTGAATAATTGGTAGACAAGGTGCAAATGAGAAGAGAGGTTAGCTGATAAAAGAAGCACAGGGGAGGATGTCATGTACAAGTTTTCATCAAATACACCAAACACTACCATCTGACATAGTGCTAGATACCCACTAGGGGGGAAAGCTCCCAGTCATTCACTCCTTTCTGCAGGCCAAAGTACCCAGGAAACAGGGAGATAAATGACACTGCAGGTGAGAAGGTTCTCAGCACATACATTTAAATGTTAACAAAAATAACAACTATTTTCCTGAAGTACCCTACAACTCTCGATAAAACAGGCACTCTAAACTATTTGAATTAACAAAGGGAAACAACTGTAAATAACAATAATAAAATCACTCATTATTACCTTTAGAATACAGGGTCTGGCACAAATAATGCCCCCTTTTTATTCAAAATCTTTTATTACAAAATCATAAGATGTAATTCTGTAATATAACAATATCACACTCAAGCATACCATATGACATTTTACATGAAATGTTCAAATTCAAACTATAAATTATTACACCCATATTATTACCCTACCAACCACACTCAAACAGGCCTTACTTCTGCCAGACCCTGTATACCATATGACATTTTACTAAATAAATTTCCCTTAATTATATTTTATATAAGCTAATACAAAAATTAATTAAATCTTTATGCATATATACTGTGAGGTAGCTAAAACCCTTCTGAGTTAGGGATCATAAATCTGAATAAAATACTGGCTAAATAATCAGTAAAAGGAAAGTTACATGAATACTGTCCCATAATAAACAAAGGATTTATTCTTATTTTCCATGGATGAAACCCTATACACAAAGTTAGATGCACAAGGCTTTGGAACTCCAGATCATGCTTCTTTCCACAATCTTTTATGTAAGTGATATATACCACTTAAAAAGTATATATTCTTGGCTTCTCAAATATTTCCTATTTGAAAACCCCTCCCCCTAAAATGATTTTAAGTCCACCAAGGCCACACATACCTGCCTATTTGGGTGACCCGTGTCTTTGTTCTTCATGGTCTCATATCCAGGCACCCGGGGACGTCGGCTCATCTGGAGGGCCACCAGATCCTTCATGATCGAGTTCAATGCCTCTTGTTCATCTGCAATGAAAGATGGCACACGGGTTAATATACTTTAGTAGAGACCAGCAAAATTCTTTTACAAATTATATAACTAATCAGGAAGTTCTGCCCAGGTAAAACAACAGACCCCATAACTATAATTACACATATCTGATGTCTCTAAAAAGTAGATAACTAAGGTCAGACTATGGTAGTTTGAATTTTAATAAATTCTTTACAGTTCTCCAGTCAGATTTCTGACAGCAATATTTACCAATTCACTGAGGACAACAGAGGTGTTCAAACAGCACAATCCTTGCAACGCCAAAGAAACCCAACCAGGAAAAACAGATGAAAAGTTGGAGTGAACTGAAGAGCAACATGGCACAGTGTAGTAGGGTACTGAGT
This sequence comes from Tonatia bakeri, assembly GCA_004024845.1. Lineage (NCBI taxonomy): Eukaryota > Metazoa > Chordata > Mammalia > Chiroptera > Phyllostomidae > Tonatia > Tonatia bakeri. Next base: position 21,443 of record PVIA01006160.1, read on the forward strand.
GAAAAGATGAATTCATGGAGAGCTGATTATGGAACAGAGTTAGCCAGAGACTTATTCCTAAAGTATCATATGTAGGAGAGCACATTTTTAAAGGTACCAAACAAGGACCTCTCAGGTAGCTGCTTTGAAAAGAAGTTGTCTGACAAGCCGAGCCTTTGAAGGCTCTCCGCCAAGTTTAGAGGCCTCCTGCTTCCCCTAGGGAAGTCAAAAGGCGGTTCTATTGTTTTTCTTCCCTAACTGACCAAGCAATGCATTGTCTCTGTTTTACAGACATTACTTTTAATCCCCTTTTCTTGAAATAGCATGAAGTACTTGGGTTCTCATGCACTAAAGACAATTGGCCAAAACCCAGAACCCAAACCAGGCCAATTCCATGTTTTGTAAAATTCCCCCACATCCTTGAAGAGATCCTGGCCCACTCAAATGGCATCTAAGAGTTGAAAATAAATAAATCTGTTGATCTGGAAAGGAACATGAAGGATGAATTTTTATACTTGCTTTGGTGACAAGTAGTCACTTGGGGGCTTGGGTCACACCTTAAATAAGAATCAAGAACAAAAGACTCTACCCAAAGAGACTGCCAGTCTTTGGTCCTTTATCATTGTCCCTTGAAAATATTCTAATTCCCTGTGGAAAGGGAAGAACAGCATGAAGTATAGAAAGTAAAATAAGGTTTTTGCCTGCTCAGAAAAGTAAAATTAGATTTTACTTGCAGGAAAAACACCAGTAAGAGTAGCTTCCCACCTAATTCCACTTCAAAATATACATGTATTTAAAAGTATGCATGAGCGTGATACAGTTGTATCAAACAAATGAGGTAAATGGGATAATGAATGAGAAAGTTGGTATTTAAAGAAAGACATTTGTCAAAATTAAAACACATATATCCCATCAATTATTTTATATTTCCTAACAATTTTCTATAGGCTCCTTAAAGAAAGGGAACTGTTTTGGTATGTATTTGTTTTGTATTTTAACCTCCCAACCAAAGTTTAAAAAATAGAGAATAATATCTAAGCTAGGAAGTTTGGCATATGTATTGTATATAGGCTTATATATTAAACTGGCTTATATATTATTAAATATGTGTATGTAAAATTGGGCCAACTATAACACTAAACTGTGATCAATATAAGGAGGATTATGATTAGGTAGGTGTTTTCATAGGGTCATCCAGCAATATTCCTAACAACAGAATGCATGGAGTTTTCCATATCAAGGTAACCACCCTTAGAATTGAGAATTTCAGTTGTCTCAACTCAGATATTGAACCAAAATGGACATAAATACACACACACAGATGCAAACACATGCTTTTAAGTGAAATCCATGACAAGTTGACTTTAGAAGCCATTTCTAACTCTGTATAAGATGATGCTATTATAAGAGCTGGTTTATCAGGTTGACAAATTCTGTTTCCAGGAAGCTAACCAATTCCTGGCATTACTTAATGGATAAACTTGTTTGGTAGTTCCAGAATTGAGAATACACTAGAGAAATGGTTTGGCACTACCTCTTGAAATCCAGGATAACTGACACAAGTGAAACAGGGTTACAGAATCTGATTTTGTGCCAAAGTCGAATACACTGCTAGAGGCAGACAGGTTTTTAAACTGATACTTCAAACTGAGGACATGGATAAAGACAGGAAGTAAATCAAGAGGCTCTTTTAGGCATTTCTTCCTGGATTGGGATTTTAACTGAATTATCAGCACTACAGCATGGGATTCCTTAAAAAATAAAAACAAACAAAATGTCAGAAAACAAATAGCGGCTTTCCTAGAGTAGAGCAGTCAGTTCATGAACTTCAGAGTCAGAACGAGCTGTGTTTAAGGAGGCCTTGAACAAATCACTTATTCTCCCTAAACCTCAATTTCCTCATTGGTAAAATGGAGAAAATAAAGTATCATTTCACAGAGCTGCCATAAAAGTTAAAAGAAAAAATTTACAGATTATTCCTCATGTTACCTCACACTTAGTAATGCTAAGAAAATGCTGGCTACTATGATCATCAAAGGAAAAAAGGTCAATAGGAGCCCTGGCTGGTGTGGCTCAATGGTTTGAGCATTGGCCTGTAAACCAAAGGGTCACTGGTTTGATTCCCAGTCGGGGCACATGTCAGGTTGTGGGCAGGGTCCCCAGCAGGGGGCATGCAAGAGGCAACTGATGGATGTTTCTCTCCCTCTCTTTCTCCCTCCCTTCCCCTCTCCCTAAAAATAAATAAATACAATCCTAAAAAAAAAAAGAAAGAAAAAAGGTCAATGGGAAAAGACTGAAAGCTACTTAATTTACTCTAATAATTAATTTTATTCCTGAACTTTTATTAATCATTAACAATAACCATTTCCTGAGTACCTATCATGTAGTATACATTACTTTCGAAAGATCTTCAAGGTATTCGAACTAGGTATAAAAGGATAAACAGTACACAAATATGAGGTTATACAAACAAAGAGATTGAATTAGATGGTATACAAACCAGAGTACACAAACACACGTGCAAAAAAATTTTTTTACAGTATGAGTAGCGAGAGTAGTACAGGTTTTACATAATCATTAACATAATTATTAATTATGGAAGAATAAAGATTTCCTATGAAAGATTTTAACTATGAAAGAATTAAAGATTGATTATGAAAGAATAAATAAAAATTTTACGGTGTGAGTAGAAAGAGTAATATAGATTTTACATAATTATTTACATAATTATTAATTATAAAAGAATAAAGATTCTTTCAGAAAAGCCAGCTGTTCCAGCTATACGGAAGAATTTAAAAAATGAACTGAGGAGAAACAACATAAAAGCAACTGAGATGTAGAGGGGAAGGAAAGAGACTGACCCTCAGTGAGTTGTAATCCTTATGGAGTAGAGTAGGAAGAAGGTATTCTAAAAAAGAACACTTTAAGAAGATTGGGGGGGAAATAATAATAATAATAATAATAATAATAGTAATAGTAATAATACCACCACGGAAGCCAAGAGCAAAGAAGGGCAGTGGCAAACACAGGCCAGGCAGGTCCAATAGAGTGGTAGAGGTAGAAACAAAATTTTAAAGAGAATTAGAAGCTGGGGATTAGAAGTAGTGGAAATCAACAATTAATTCATTTGTGAACTTTACATGTAAACAAGCTGAAGTAGGGGTGATAGTGTTATAAAGACTTCCTGAGGATGGGGGGTGGTCTGACACACTTAAAAGCTACCAGGAAGAAGCAGAAAGGAAGTTGATTATAGGAATTAAGAGCTTAAGAATTTAGAGAGGAGGAGTATTCAAAGAAAATAGAAAAGGGATCTAGGAAACAAGGATTAGAGTTCAGGCTTTAAAAATGGAAGGTCTTAAAGCATCTCAAGAAGACAGCTATCCTTAATTATCCAGTAGCGTGTACTCCTTCTCCAGATGGTATAGAGGCTGCAGAGCAACACAATTCTCTCTTTTTAGCTCCATCAGGAAGTCACTCTCCCGGGCCCAGGTATACTTCTCTACCTAAAAGCAGGATCTTATGGCACTCTCACTCATGAACCCCCTTGATTAAAACCCTGGAGAAGTTTTCAAAAGTACCATGTCCTTCAGTAAACACGGTTGTCCTTTATGATGTGTTTATTACGTCAGACACTCTCTCTTTCCCGTATTCTGTATACAAATCTCCAGGGTAATATTTAAATCTTTGTTTTCACTTAACTAACAACATTATTTCTTTATCTTGCCAACGCTTTACCCTACTGTGCCAGATTGTCTTATCACAATGCTCACCCGGGAAATCGTGTGCTTCAGACTCTCCCTGAGTCAGACTTGACTATCTTACTCTACATATTTCACATACTCCCACTGTCTCCACCCTATCCATACCTGGGTAAACATCGCTTTATAATAAGTATAAGCAAAAAGGCCTGATCCTCAATTCACAAGAAAATATTTTTTTTTAAAGTAAGGGGACAGTCCAGAAGTTACATTCTTTATTTTTTTTAAGATTTATTTATTTTTATAGAGGGGAGGGAGAAAGAGAGAGAGAGAAACATCAACGTGTGGTTGCCTTTCAAGTGCCCCCCACTGGGGACCTGGTCTGCAATCTAGGCATGTGCTCTGACTGGGAATCGAACCAGAGAGCTCCTGCTTTGCAGGACAATGCCCAACCCACTGAGCCACACAGGTCAGGGGTAACTAACTTCTTAAAGACAGGATAAATTCAGATACAGGGCCTAAGACTTCATCTGACATTCAATAAATGGACAAAGAATAAATGGATAGCTTACACAGAACCCAGAAAACTGTTTATCTTTTGACTATTCCCCTAAGTAACATTTAGTTAGACAGATATTCACTTTTTTACAAATGCCTAAAATTCAGTTTTAAAATCTAGCTGTCATTTTTTAAATGATCAGAAATCTAGTTGCACCACTGCCCTATTGATTCATTATATGGTGATCCCAGTTTCAATGAAAACAGCTGCTAACTATTCAGAGCCTACTCAGGTGGTCAGACTCCATCCAAACTGAACAGAAACTGGTCTAACTGGGAGCTTCCAACAGCTTGGGATCTACAGAGACACAAGGTGTCTATAAATCACATTGATTCTGACTTCAAACCAAGTTATCAAACCAGAACCACACCATCATTAATCCTAGACTCAGTTCACTCTAGTTTCCTGTAACATTTCCAAGCTGTTACATATTATTCAGTAATACTTCCCACTAAGTTTCAGATTGCATTTATAAAAATCCAAATGCATTAACAGCATTTGCCATTATAATTACTAAAACTAGGAGAGAATTCTAGCATGACGAAGAAAAAATGACCAGTCAATCTCAGTTTTTTAAAATAACCACACAACATGAAAGAAAAAATATCCCTATTACTGATAGGAAATACAGGGATAAGTGTAGTTTCCACTAGAAATTTACTGGGGCTAACAGCCAATAAAAAAAATCTGACTTGTTTTTATTAGCAACCCAAGTTGTCAAGCAGGCTGGAGTCTGGAGCTTTAGAACAGTTCAGGAAAATATGACTATTAGCCAAAGAACCTGCAAGGACTCAAATTAGCTTTAGTCCTTTCCTCATTGTGCTTTGAGTTTAATGAGTATAATGAAAATATTAGTAAGTCTATGTCTCTCTGTTATCAACCCTTGAGTTTATTTATAACTATAGCAACTAAAGCAAACTAACAAGTCTGGGAATTTGAATTTTCATCATTAATATCACCAAAATGGAAACTAGTATTTAAGAGAGAAACTGCGCACGCGCGCGCATGTGTGTGTGTGTGTATGTGTCCATCCTTGCTGAGCATTATACAAAGCAAATTTAAAAGCCAGGTTCTGGGAAAATTCAGTATTAGCTCTGCAAGTCAAGGTCACCTACAAAAAGGAAAGGGATAGTACAAGGGGAAAGTGCTGAAGAAAGCCAGGCAGTGGTTCTCAAACCACCTTGCCTAGTATACTGTAGCCACCAGGCAAGTTAATTCCTTCCTCACAGTCTCAGTTTTTTCTTTTTTTTTTTTTTTTTAAAGATTTTATTTTTATTTTTATTTTTTAGAGAGGGAAGGGAGGGAGAAAGAGAGAGAGAGAGAAACATCAACGTGCGGCTGCTGGGGGACATGGCCCGCAACCTAGGCATGTGCCCTGACTGGGAATCGAACCCGCGATGCCTGGTTCGCAGCCCGCGCTCAATCCACTGAGCCACACCAGCCAGGGCACAGTCTCAGTTTTTTCATGTAGAACTGATGCTGGGACAAATGAGACGACACTGAGATCCTGGTCCTTTTTTCTTTTAAAAAATCTTTTAGCCCTGCTGGTATGGCTCAGTGGATTAGCGCTGGCCTACCAACCTAAAGGTAGCAGGTTTGATTCCCTATCACGGCACATGCCTGGGTTGTGGGCCAGGTCCCCAGGTGGGGGTGTGTGAGAGGCAACAGATCAACATATCTCTTGCACATGGATGTTTCTCTCTCTCTCCCCCTTCCCCTCTTTTTAAAAGCAAATAAAAAAATCTTTAAATATATAAATAAAAATTAAAATCTTTTAGTTCTTCAATATTATTTTGTATTAGTTTCAGGTGTGCAGCATCGTGGTTAAACAATTATATACTTTACAAGTCTTCCCCCTGATGTTTCCAGTACCCACCTGGCACCATACATAGTTATTACAATATTATTGACTATACTTCCTATGTTGTACTTTACATCTCCATGACTGTTTTGTAACTAGCAATCAATACTTCTTGATCTCTTCACCTTTCTACTTTTTCCTTTGGGGCTCTAGACTCCACCTATATAGTTTCTTTCCTCTCCATCACTGCTCCTCCATAGACTTACAAACTTAAACTTTTGAAAATGATTCGAAATGTGATAACAGGCTGACATCTATTTTCTCTTTAGACAATGAAAAGTAGCCAAGACATCCGGGCACTCTAACTGGTTTACCAGTCAAGAAAGTGGTGAGTGGGAGATCTGCACACCCTCAAGCATTTCACACTCCCCTCTGGGACTTAAGACTGCCCCCATAGGACAAAGGAAAGACTTACTAGGAAGACTATCACAAATATAGGTTCGCAAATCAATTCAAAGATTTAGTTCAATCATCAAATTCCAGAACACAAGACTAAAGAGGACAAGAAGAATTATGTGCCCATTTACAGTAAATGTTCAATAAGTATTTGTTGAATTATGTATTTAGATACCAGGCTTTACTGGATTCCTTTCCTGCTTATTGTCACAGGAGACTTTCCTCAGAACAGTAAGCACTTCTGAAGTAAAGCATGGGAAGGCAAGAGTAAGCCCAGCAAGTGAACGAATCCATCCCTTACCATACGAGAGGCAGCCTGGACTACAACAAGGCAGTTCATTCAAAGTCCAAAGATGGGAGGCAAAAGAGTATTTGCTCAATGTGACACAGCATACACTTAACCTCCTACAAAAGTGACTTGACCTTGCTATAGGGCAAAGCAAACCTTAATGTTCCCTCCACATGGAGCACTTCACAGATGCAATGAATGGCTCTGCAAAGGATTCTTTCAGTACAGTTTACTCCTTGATTATTTAGGGCAATATCCAAACTTTCCAAAACTTTCGAATGCACACAACAGTATTCCAATAACTGATCCAGTAAGACAAGCAAAGTACATCTAAAATGTTATTTGCTTCTCGATCTAGTCTAATGGTCATTTGCTAAGTTATAAAAACAAGGACATGGAATGGAATTCTGTTCAAATGCTGCGTGTGGAAGACATTAAAAGCTTTTCTTTGATAACATCTTCACAACAGAAATTGCAAATACTGATAAAAAGGAAATGATTTCATAGAGATTCTTTTGTGTAGCTAATGCTTCTCTCAATATAATTCCTGGGATATCGCAAGATAAAAATAACGATGCAGAACAACGTTGCAATCGGATTTTTCAAAAAGTAGGACCTGAACTGTAACTGGCAGCCCCCGAACAATTCCCAGCCTTCAGCAATCTGAGTTCAGCTCACATTTCTCAACCATGCTGTTGATAACAGTGATTGCCGTTTTAATCACCTCCCAGCCTATCTCTCCGCACGCCCTTCCCTGCCAGCGCTGGGGCGCGCACAGGGCTAGAGAGCAAGCCCCGGGAACTCTCACAGGCCGGCCTGTGTGAGCAAAGGGAAGGAAATGACACAGGCAGGAAAAAAAAGCAAATCAAGGAAAAGACACAACAGCAGCTGGGCCTGCACCAGCTTCCAGCCCGGGCCCCGCACTGCACTTTCGCTCCCCCACCCTAGAGCTCGCGGTCCGGCTCGCTCAGGCCGGAGCGGGCTGCGCCGCCGAGCTAGGGCCCCGATCCCGCCGCCGTGTCCTTGGGATGCACCCGCCGCGCGGCCCAGAAGGAGGCTGCCGAGTGGGTTTTGCCAGCCGGGGCCGCCCGGGTGGACCAAGGGAGCCAGAACCCCCGCCCAGACTGTGAAGCCGCGAGCCGGGCGGGCAGGCTCCGCCGGTTCGCAGCCCGGGCCGGGCGGGCTGTCCATGCCTGTCAGGCGGCGGCCCAGGGTCCTCCTCCCCTAATCCCGGGGCGGGGCGATGCGAAGTAGCGCGGGCACAGGCCGGGGCGGTGGCGACACTCACCCATGGTGGCGATGGCGGCGGCGGCTGCTCGGGCCCGAGTGTCACCTCCGCAGCCGGGGCTGCATGCCGGGGGCCCGGGCGGCGGGGACGGCAGCGGGCCTGGCTCCGCGCGGGGGGCGCGGGCTCAGCTCGGGCCCCCCGCCGCCTCCCCAGGCTCCGGCTCCGGCTCCGGCCGCGGCCGGGCGCTGTGGCATGGGCAGGGTGGCCCGCTACATCCCCGGCGCTCCTCGGCTCGGCCCAGCCTGGCCTCGGCTGCGCCGCTCGGCCCTCCCGCTGGCCAGTCACTCAGTCCCGCAGTTCCTCTGTCGGGCCACCGTTCTCCACCTCAGGAACGCTCCGAAAAACAAACCGCTGGTCGCGCAGCTCGCCCCCTTGCCTGTCACTCACCCCACAACTCGCCAATCCCAGGCAGTCGCGGGACCTTCGTACCACCCCCACTCATTTCAGCAGCCAATAACAAGGAGGAAGTCGCTGCCCCCGCCGCCACCCGCCCCGCTCTCCGCCACCGTCTCCCCAACACCCTCTCAGCCGCCAGCTAATCATCGGCACCACACGATGGACCAATCCCGCCTACTCTCGCAGGATGCCAATGGGCGACGCCAAGGCGGTTTCCGAGGGCTATCTACCGCCTGTCAATCATCAAAACAGCCCCCGGTTCACTCCACTGCTAGCCAATCACGTAGAGGGCTCGGATCACCCGCCTCTGCGCATCCCTTGATGGTTGCCTTCCCTCTTCCCGAAGGTGTTGGTCGCTCCAATCACAGCTCGTGTGTGTGGCTCCGCCCACAGCCTCAAGTGCCGTCAGTCGACGAAGATTCCGCAGGCGCGCTGGCTGGCGCCGTTCCCCGCCGGCTACTTTGGGGCAGGAGTTTCGGAAGGCGGCTGGATGGCCTCCCAGGCCTTCCGCTCTCTGCGCTCTCCGAGGTCTCCGAGGCCAGTGCCCTGCCTCTCCCTCCCTGTGCCCACGCCGGGTGCGTAATAAATGGGGAGGGTTCTGGCTCAAAGCGATTCCCGGCGTGTGGCCACCTCCTCCGTGGGATCCCCTGGCCAGTCCTCCGGTGCAGAAGCTACGCTTGCCTGGAGGCAAGGGGGCCTCACCACTGCCTGCCTTTTCCTGCGTCTTATACCTCTTGGGCCACACCCTCCGAGAGACTAGGGTAGTCCTGGAATGTGGGTCCTCGGAAATCTGGGTGTTCCGATACTGGCCAAGGCCGAAATCAGTAAGTGGCAAAGCCAGAAAGGAGAGGAAAACCCAAAAACTTTTTTCCGGGTTATAAAAGCAGCACAAGCTCTGTGTATTAAAATTGGGGAAAAGATCCCACCTCAGAGTTAATTTTATCTTTCCTACCTGGATATACAATGTTGGACAAAAAAAGGCTTCGTATTGTTTTGTGGTGTGCTTACATTTTATTACAAGTGTTTTCCCGTGCCCCTGAATATAGTTCCAAAACAATAATACTGGCTACATGGTATTTCAAAGTAGAGAGTGGCCATAGTTCATTTCCCCAAACCTCCATTGTTCAACATTTTGTACCCCCAGACCTTCAGATTCCAAGTCCACCACAATTAATAAGGGCTCTTTTTCTGTTTCAGTGTCATGAAATGAGACGCCAGAATAATCTTCCTCAGGTGCGATTTTCAACTGTCAACTAAGAACCTTTAGTGGTGGCTTTGCCGTGGGTGTCAAGTCTCAAGAATTACCTCAGACTCCTTTATTTACAGTCCCACCTCAATATTTATCAGTCCTCTTGTCAATATTTATCAATACCTCTTGTCAAAGTTTTCTTTTCTCGAATAAACCTTTAAGTCTGTCATTTTCCCTTTTGATTAGATCCCTACCCAGTTTGTTGTAGTTCCTTAACTATAAAAATCTTTTTTTCTGAGAAGAGTATAGGGAAAAGAAAGTTAGTATTTATCAGTCATTTACTATATACCAGGCATGTCCTCTCATATAGTCTTCCTAATAATTCTGAGATCAGTAACTACTACTGGCATTTAAAGGATGAAAATGAAGCTCAGAGAACTTAAGTACCGTGTACAAGTCGTGAAGTCAGGATTCCTATCAGGTATGTCTGATACCCAAAGGCTGTGTTTTTGCACTAGGCCAGTGTTTCTCAACTGGTCTTTTTTTTTTTAAGCACCCACCAAGTTAATTAAATTAAAATTCTTTCTGATTAGAGAAATTAAATATTAAGGAATAAGATTTTGCCAAGGAGCGTTGAGCTTTGAAGGAACACCCACCAAGTTAATTAAATTTAAATTCTCCCTAATGAGAGAAATATTAATAAGATTTTGTCAGGTAGGGTTGAGTTTTGAAAGCCACACACCATTGTACTGTCTAAGTTTTTTTGCACCCATTAAGAATCTCTTTTCACCCAGAATAAAATGCAATGTCTGTCACCCATTTGAGGATATCACTCTGTTGAGCCTGAGTGAAATAGGTTTATGCTGGAGGTCATAGTCTGCCAATATGAGGCTTAGATCTGACCCTTAATTTTATTGACCTGAGATAAATACTTTTAAAAAGACACATTTATGCCGGTAGAAATGAGGTGCCTGCTTCATGGTCTGTACCCAAAGGTCTATTCAGCAGCTTCTCTTGAACTCCCATTGCATCTAGTACTTTCTTCATCAAAGCACTTGGCCTGCTCTATTGTAGTTGCCTTTAAGTGAGCATCAAGACAGAAACTATCATTCAAATGAGCATGGCTAGCATCTTTCGTACAACATTAAAAAAAAATATTTACTGAATAAATGAGTGAACCTCAAACGGGGATATTAGCAATTGAATGTAATTTCCGTAAGTGCTCACTTTTAGCTATGTATTTTATATTATTTTTCTATGCTGTTTCTCTGCTCACTCTTCACTTTCCTCTAAGAAGCCTTCCACCTGGGCCACGCCTTCTCAAGTCTGTTCCCCGGGTTTTACACTGAATAGATGTCCCTGGTTAAGCACCTGAGCCATATCTGACCCCAAGAATCATGAGCTGCCCCTAGTACTAGGGCCTCAGAAAGTGCTGGTCCCATTAGACAGCCCAATCACACATCAGCTATACGCTCCTCTTTTTATTTCAAGAGCATAGGGACATTTGGACGAGTGATGGAGAAAAATACAAATGAATGCTCTTAGGGGATAGCTCAATGAATTTGGTTTTAAAAAAGAAACCAACAAACTTAACACCTGATTTGATAAATTTTTTTTTTAAGTCTTTATTTTTTTTTTAGAGTAGGTTTTTTTTTTTTTTTTAGTTTTTATTTATTTATTTTTAGAGGGATGGAGGGAGGGGGAGAGAGAGAGAGGAGAGAAACATCAATGTGCGGTTGCTGGGGGCCATGGCCTGCAACCCAGGCATGTGCCCTGACTGGGAATCGAACCTGCGATGCTTTGGTTCGCAGCCCGCGCTCAATCCACTGAGCTACGCCAGCCAGGGCGATAAAAATTCTTTTAAGGGGTGAAGTTTAATATATTCAAATCTACCAGTGCAACCAGTTAGTTTAGCTGCATTGCTGATGATCAATGATAAACACAATATAGATTTTTACAATGATGTTTAATATATCATTGACATTTACTTCTAACAAAAAATTGCTTTTCATTGTGAAATTCCTAAAAAGTACTTTGCAAGTGAGAAAATGTAAAGAATTTTTATAACCCTGGCTGGTGTGGCTCAGTGGATTGAGCTCTGGCCTGCAAACTGGAAGGTCGTAAGTTTAATTCCTGGTCGGGGCACATGCCTGGGTTGTGGGCCAAGTCCCCAGTTGTGGGTGTGTGAGAGCCAACTGATTGATATTTCTTTCCCTCTCTTTCTCCCTCCCTTTCCCTCTCTATAAAACTAAATAAATCTTTAAAAATGTTCACTGAAGCATCTTTTGTAAGATAGACCATCCAAATGTCCATTGACAGGAGACTAGTTCTTTTTTTTATTCTAATAGATTTATTTAAGCATATTTTATTGATTATGCTATTACCGTTGTCCCAATTTTTCCCTTTGCCTCCTTCTACCTGGTACCCCTCTTATCTCCAGCAATGCCCCCCACCCCGACCTTAGTTCATGTCCATGGGTTGTGCGTGTAAGTTCTTTGACTTCTCCATTTACTATGCTATTCTTAACATCCCCATCTATTTTGTTCCTACCAATTGTACTGCTTAATCCCTGTACCATTTCCCCCATATCCCTTCTTCCCCCTCCCAGCTGATAACCCTCCAAATGATCTCTATGATTCTGTCCCTGTTCTGATTGTTTGCTTAGTTTTTTTGTTTATTTTGCTAAGATTCAGTGTTGATAGTTGTGAATTTGCTGACTTTTTAATGTTCATGGTTTTGGTATTCTTTTTCCTTTAACATTTCCTGTAATAATGGCTTGGTGATGATGAACTCCTTTAGCTTTACCTCTTCTGGAAAGACTTTCTCTGCCCTTTCATTCTAAATAATAGCTTTGCTGGATAGAGTAATAATCTAGGTTGTAGGTCCTTAGTTTTCATGACTTTGAATACTTCTTGCCAGTCCCTTCTTGCATGCAAAGTTTCTTTTGAGAAATCAGCTAATAGGAATTCCTTTGTAGGTAACTCTCTGCTTTTCTTTTGCTGCTTTTACCACTCTCCCTTTATCTTTAACCATTAGCATTTTAATTATGATGCGTCTTGGTGTGTTGCTCTTTGAGTTCAACTTGTTTGGGACTCTCTATGCTTCCTGGACTTGTCTGTGTATTTCCTTTGTCAAATTAGAGTTTTCTTTTATTATTTTTTCAAATAAGCTTTCAATTTCTTGCTCCTCCTCTTCTCCTTCTGGCACCCCTATGATTCGGATGTTGTCACATTTGGAGATGTCTCAGAGGTTCCTAAGCCTATACTCATTTTTTTTTTAAATTCTTGTTTCTTCCTTCTGTTCTGGTTGAATGTTTATCTCTTCCTTATGTTTCAAATCATTATTTTGAATCCTGGCTTCCTTCCCTTGTTTGTTGGTGGTTCCCTATGGATTTTTCTTTATTTCACTTAGCGTAACCTTCATTTCTTCCTTTATTTTTTGCTGTCCTCAAGGAGTTCTCTGAGCATCCTACTCACCAGTGTTTTGAACTCTGTGTCTGATAGGTTGGCTATCTCTGTTTTGCTTAGTTTTTTCTGGGGGTTTATTGTATTCTTTCATCTAGGCCATATTTCTTTGTCTCCTCAATTTGGCAGCCTCCCTGTGTTTGTTTCTATGTATTAGGGAGAGCTGCTTTTACTCCCTGTCTTATTAGCATGGCATGTGCAGAAAAGGCACCTGTAAATTGTGTGGAGCAGAGCCTTAGATAATTGTCAGGGCAGGGCAACCCACTTTATTGTTTGCGGCTGTATCGGGAGGGCTCAGAGAGGGAGCAGTGCTACCACCTGGCTTCTGGAGGCTTGCCCAGCACTCACCCCATTTCCGTCACTTCACCCCCTTCCTGTGTGAGACTGGAGCCCTTCCAGCTGCTGCTCCAGTGGTGAATCCCAGAGTGGGTGAGTTTGCATGCATTCTAGGACTGTTTGGGCCCTTTAAATGGCTAAAATCGAGCAGTTCCTTCTGTCATCCTAACTCCCATTGTTTTTTACAGCTAGAGGTAACAGGGACCTATCTTCCCAGTGCTGGAACCCTGGGGTGTGTGGTCTGGCCTGGGGCTGGGATTACTTGCTCCCAAGGTATCCCTCCTGATTTTCATCCACTATACATGAACGTGGGACCATCCATTCAGTCCCGCCACTGCTTCTCTGCCTGTCTCCGTCACTCCACCCCTCCTGTCTGGATGAATGTGGCTACTTTAAATCCTTGGTTGTCAGACTTCCGTACAACTTGATTTTCTGACAGTTCTGGGTGTTTTAGTTTTGAGATCTTGTTGTAATTCTGTGGTTGCATAAGGAGGCAAAGTGTGTCTACCTATACCTCCGTCTTGAACGAAAGTTAAATTACTATTTTTAAAGATTTTACTTATTTATTTTTAGAGGTAGAGAAGGGAGGGAGAAAGAGAGGGAGAGAAACATTGATGTGAGAAAGGAACATCAATTAGTTGCATCTCGTATGCACCCTGACGAGGGACTAAATCTGCAACCCAGGCATGTGCCCTGACTGGGAATTGAACTAGCAACTTTTGAGTTCACATGACAATGCCCAGCCAACTGAGTCACACTGGTCAGGGCTAGTTAAATAAATTATTATACACTAATAAATACAATAAGATACTTTGTAGCTACCAAAAAATAGTGGAGCAGACTTCATACTAATACCAAAAAGTGCCCTGGATATATTGTGAAGTGGAAAGGACAGGTTATAAAACAGAAATGGATAGGGTGATTACATATTAGTTTTTAAAAATATTCACTCATACTTAGTGGGAAAAAAGGCCAACATTTATTGAACATTTACTATTACCAGGTGCTGTTCTAAGTGCTTAACATGTGGGGTGGGGCAAAAGTAGGTTTATAGTTGTTCGTATGGAAACATAATCCAATAATCAATAAATAATAATATAAGAATAAATTCTGTGTTTCATGTACTCACAACTGTTAACCTACTTTTGCCTCACCCTGTATATTAATCTAATTTAATTCTCAGAATAGCCTTATGAGCCCTGGCCAGGTAGCTCACTTGGTTTGAGTATCATCCAATACCTCAAGGTTGCAGGTTTGATACCTGGTCAGGGATCAAACCAATACAAGAATCAACCAATGAATGCATAAATAAGTGGAACAACAAACATATTTCTCTTTCTCCCCCTTCCTCTCTTTCTGTTGAAATAAATCAATAATAAAAATTAAAAATAAACCAGTCCTATGAAATAGATACTATTATCATCATTTTATAGATGAAGAAATAGCTACAGAGAGGTTAAGTCCTCATCCAAGGTTGCTAGCAATTCAGTCAGAATTTGTTCTGCAGTAGACTGGTTCCAATGAGTAGATAATATAGATTAATGGTAGTTATATCTTATAAGGGTGGGATTAGATGGGACCTTTATTGTTATACATTTTGATATGGTTTGACTCTTTAAAAAATAATAAATGTTACCCTTCTGTCAGAGACAAAAGAACAACAAAAAGAAGAAAAAGCAAAAACTGATATCCCAGTCACTTCCTGGGGACAGAATGAAGAGAGAAAGTGATTTCATTTGCCCTGGCCACATAGCTCAGTTGATTAGTGTGCTGTCCCAGTACACCAAGATTGAGGGTTCACTCCCCAGTCAGGGCACATAAAAGAATTAACCAATGAATGCATAAATAAGTAGAACAACAAATCAATGTTTCTCTTCCTCTCTTCCTCTCCCTCTAAAATTGATAAATAAAAATTTAAAAGAAAAAGAGAAAGAAAGTGATTTGAGTCCAGGCTAGTGTGGTATCTACCAAAACACTGTTTTGCCAGACCTACTGGCTCATTTGCCTTCATGGAATGTCTCCAGAGCAGTCCCTAAGAATTCAAATAAAAGTCTAAAGTTGGGGGATTTTTAGAGTTTGAAGTTTTACTGACTGTTAATGCTGTTTCAGAGGCAGAAAAGAAAGTAACTCAAGCACATGGTTGAAACGCCATAGTGGGCTGGAGGCAGGGCCTTCACTGTTCCTGTTCAATTCAGCCAGCACCTCTGGCAGAGCCAGCAGGCAACTACATATCACATGAATGATTCTTGTGAGAGTCAAGGCTATGAACAGCGTCCATCACAGATACCTCTACCCACTGAAAAGATACCTGAAAATGAACCCAAGCCAGCGACAAGGTGCTAAGTGATTCTGTATTGCTAAGACAATGACCAAAACTAAGGCAAAGGCAGGCCAGGACCAGATCCCATTCTTTTGACTTTAAGGTATACCTAACCCTAATCCTTGTCATGTGGTATCTCTCTAGTTGGACAATAACGTGACTAGTTTTCTTTTTTTTAAAATGTTTCCCCTGGTCCTGACTAGTGTGGCTCAGTTGGTTGGGCATTATCCCACAAAGCAAAAGGTCGCCAGTTCCATTGCCAGCCAGAGTACACGCCTGGGTTGTGGGTTTGGTCCCAGTACAAGAGGCAACCAACTGATATTTCCCTCTCACACTGCTGTTTCTCTCCCTCTCCCTTCCTCCCTTCTCCTCTCTCTAAAAATAAATAAATAAAATTAAAAAAACATGTTTCCCCTGATAAAATACATTATTATAGAAAATAAAACTCAGTTACAACATCATACAGACATAACCAGTTGACATTTTGGTATAATTCCTTTTAGCCTTTTTTAAAAAGATATGTTTTTTTAATGGTATGATGCATATTTTAAAATTTGTACTATACAATACATAGTTTTGCATCTTTGTTTTCCATTTAATATTATAAATGTTTTGACAAAATATTGTTTGCAAAATATTTAGTGGCAGAATAACTCATACCCTCTTTATATAAGTATTCAGTTAAATAGTTATTTAACTAACCTATGTATGTACCTAAGGTTACAGATCTCTTTACCAGATCTAGAGGCAGAACAAGTCCAAATTAAGATTTCATTTCTGCCTTTCCCTTATTAACTGCAGGCAAGACTGTAAAGCACCACCAGGGGTCAGTGCAGAGCCATATAGTATGCCTTGATTAAGAAAACTGGATACACAAAAATCCATTAACAAATTCTATCTATTAGAGGACTATTCCACATGTGTAGGCAAATTCCCTTTCAGACTGGGCTACCTTAGTTCAGAAATGACCACAGTCCTCCAAATTAACTTATATTCAACATTTACAAAACAGTTATTTTGAAAAACAATGTCTATCAGTACAAGATGTAGTATTAGACCTATTCTTACCTGCTTGGTGTGAGGTCATTTCTGCATAACATGATCAAATTATTTTCTAGGTTTGTTGTGAAAATCAAATAAATAAAATATGAAAGTATCTTAAAAATTATGAAGCAACATTCAAACTTTAAATTGCCCTATTTTAATTATTGCTATTTAGATATTTGGATGAGTTATCTCCTATAAAAACTAAATAATCCTAGTTAATATCATGATTATGAAATGAGATATATATAAGAGCATATACTTTGGAATAATCATGGATTATTTCACTGGTTTTTCTCCCCCTAGCCTTCACTATCCAGTTGTTTTAAGTTATCATATAATTAGTAATGTGTTTCCTAGAAACTGAAGTTATCACTTATAACTAATCTGGCTTTAGTTCTTTTCCATCCTTATTTACCCTGAGGCTTCTTCAGGAAAATTACTCTCAACTCAGAAATGGCTCGAATAACTTAGAAGTAGCTGAATAGCAGAGATCAAAAAGCCACTCCAGGCCTGATATTCTTGATGGACTCCAGCACAGGTGGTTGGCCCTCCTGG
This sequence comes from Tonatia bakeri, assembly GCA_004024845.1. Taxonomy (NCBI): domain Eukaryota; kingdom Metazoa; phylum Chordata; class Mammalia; order Chiroptera; family Phyllostomidae; genus Tonatia; species Tonatia bakeri. The sequence goes on from PVIA01006160.1 coordinate 38,820, forward strand.
TCTCTCTAAACCCAGAAGTGATTCTTAGAAGCAAAAGGCACCAAAGGCCCTAGTTTCTACCTGGCCAGCCTTCACTCTTCCTTCTGTTCTCATTTCCTCTCCAGTTCCTAGTACCCCATCATCTGGAATCAGGGATGAAGAGGACTAGGGTTGGGCATTCTGGAAACCAAGCAGCTTTCAATAGCGGCTTGACATGGCCTTTTCTTAGAGTAGTCTGATCTGCTGACTGGTCCACTCTGACAAATCTCAAAAAACACAGGAACCCAGGCAAAGCAGAGTCTGGGAGTCTCTTGTCGTTGGCACTTGATTTCCTGTTGGGCCAGAGCCTTAAGCTCCCTGGCAGAAGAAGGACACAGAGGCCACACAAAGAGAACAAGGATATGTGCACAGCAGCTTGTACTGCTCTGGGACAGCTCCAGAAGAGAGCAGTCCTCTGTCTTCCACCTGAGGTCCTATGTCTTAGAGTAGGATTTAATACAGGGCACCTCTTACACAGCTGGTCCTCTTGATAAGTAGTTCCTGGTATAGTTCCTGGTGTTTGATAAAAATCTGTTGCATGAATGAATGGCAGGTTTAGGCCATTAGACCAGGTTTAAAGCACAGAGTCCCTGGAGAGAGCTACATTTCTATAGTCAATCAAAAAACAAACAGTCCTGGAATTGGACTAGTGGAACTAGGCCTATATTCTTGAAAGGAAGTCAAGAAGATCACAACAGCTTGACACAAATGCAGGAAAACTCAAAAGCCATACAACAATGCAGCAGCCCTCTGTTATTATTTAAGAGTTTCAAGTACATGGGCCCTCATGGCACTTACCATCCCCAGAAGGACCAACTTCGTGAGATCAGTCTGGCCAGCTGACTAGCTCCACTCCGTATCCAGGAGGGAATAAGGGGGCTCATCCAGGAGGGCTCTGACACACCCACAGAGCTGACAAAGAGGGCCCAGAGAAGTAAGGGGATTCCGTGTCTACAAGGCTGCAGGTCTTATGCATCTGAACCTGCTAGGCCCCTGACCTGCTTCAGTCTTAGCAGACACTGCAGAAGCCTGTGCTCTGGAACAAGCTGCCAGAGGGCACGCACAGTCTGGTTACTCAATGTTGTCATAGACCTGGATCACGTCCTCATGGTTACCGAGAGCCTGGATGAGATGGGCCGCCTGCTCCAGGTCAGGGTCACCCAGCTGCACCACTGTGTTGGGGATGAACTCTAGTGTACAGGACACAGGACACAAGCCCAGGGAGTCCAGCTTCTTCCTCACTTGATGCAGTGAAGAGGCATCACAAATAAACTAGGGACAAAGCAAGTCAGGTGATGAGGAGCCAGGAGGTAACAGGACAAAGCTTGTCACAATAGTACAAACCATAATATTACATAATTATTACAAAATAAGGAACCGCTATACTATATCACCGGGTTTAAGCTCTTCACTGGCAGAGATATCCTTTTCGATTATTCTGAATCCTTATAGTCCTTAGTAGAGTAAGTCCTACCCAGTATTCACTTAATAAATGTTTGTGCCATATATGAACTTCTTCATCTCACTTATACCCCAGGTGCAGGAAAGAAACTGAGAGAGGCATGCCTTAATGCATCTATTAGTGCCCTTTCAGAAGCCCACCAAACACTATGACTTCGTACTCACTTTAAAAATGCTTTTTTCCTCTTCGTCTTCAGTTTCCTTGACATCCTCAGCTCCTGCTTCAATTGCCAGCTCCAGGGCACGCTCCAAGTTCACTTCTTTCTTCTCTCTGTCCTCGACTCCAACCACGATCACCCCTTTTCTGTCAAAGGAGTGGCGAGCTCCTTCAGCCATCATTCCCCTGGTGGGAAAGGAAATAGGCCAGAACAAATGCCTTCAGACACTCAGCCCCCACACCACACTGCACAGCACTGTCTCGTCCCTACCCCGCCTCTGGGATACACACAGACACAGAGCAGCTCTCTTCCTGAAGGAGAAGATGCAGCTACCACTGGGCAAGGGACTAATCCAAATATATCTGCATCCTCTATTTTCTGCCCTGATTTAAGTTTGGAGGATGCAAAGACTTTGCACATCAATTCCTATGCCACTTAGATTCCAGTCCTGGTGGTACATTTGAAGACCTAGATGGGATAATGGGACAAAAGAGCCCCTTCTACACTTACAAAAAAGTCTTGGAACCTGTCTACTGCAGAACACATTAAGGGAGGTAAATTTTCCCATTTAGATTCTGCCGAAGGTTAAAGTGTGTGTAAAATCTGAACCTGCACCAGAAAGGACAGTACTTTCCCTTCACAGAATTAGAAACTAAAGGGTCCGTCACTCTCCATTTTCCCCACACACCTACCCATTCTTGTTCAGGATATGTTTGATGTCCGAATGGCACTTGGAGCCACTGTTAGATAATGCCTCAATGAGCAGAGAAGAGCCACCAGGGCCTCGACCCTCATACAGCAAATAAATGCCCTTGGTTTTCTGTAAAAACAACATAAATACATTTTTGAGTCTCCCAATTCCCCTTCTGCATGCCAGCCCAGAACCACAGGCACCACTGCCATAAAGCTGACTTCATGAGATGGGCTCTTTGGGCTGGAGCCTAAGGTCTCAAGTCTTTATTTTTGTTCCCACCCTCTGACCTGGGGTCCATGGGATCAACTTTTAAGGTAACTGGAAGTACTACCCCTTAACTTGGAAGGGAGTCTGTTTCTCTGGTCCCTGAACAATCAATTAGCCATCTCCCAGCTTTGTTCCTCTCCTTCTCAGCCAAATTCTTCACCTATCCCACCCATCACTCCCACTAAGACTCATCCTCCTACACCCTAACCCTTATGAAATCCACTTGTGCTCCTACCCCTAGGCTGCTGAGTACTGCTGCACAAAATTGCATACCTATACCTTTTTTATAAGAGTGATTGAAAATAGCATCACCTCAAAAATGCAAACAATCAAAAACTACAATGACCAATCTCACCTGGACCTCCCATGATACCTTGCCCAGGCATCTGATCTTTACCACTTTCTCCAAGTATCCTGCCTGCTGCCTTCCCAGGAACTCTCAACTGATAACTTCTCCCTTCCTCTTTCACAAAAGAAATGACTACCAGGTGCAGGAAAATCCTGACTCCACCACCTTATCTACACCACAGCAAACATGAAGGCAGTATGTATGGTAGTGTATAAGCTCTGGAGTCTTGATTGTCTGTTTTCAATTCTGTCATTTTCTGTGTGACTTGGTTAAGTTGTTCAATTTTTCTGTGTCTAAATTTCCACTTAAGATTGTTCAGAGGACTCAGTGAGATAATGCATACAGATTTCTTATCAAAGTGCTTGACCTGGAGTAAACACTCAACTATTAGTTATTAAGATGACTATTACTTCGAGACTTCTAGTCAAAGTGGCGGCATAGGTAAATATGGCTCACATCCTCACACAGCCACATCAAAATTACAACTAAAACATAGAACAACCATCACTCGGAACCATCAGATCAAGTTGAATAGAAGTCTGACCACTACAGAATTAAAGAAACCACATCCATCCAGACTGGTAGGAGGGGTGGAGCTGCTGAATGGGCTGGTCCCACATCCGCACATGGTGGATAAAAATTCGGGAAGGATATCTCGGGAGCAAGGAGTCCCAGCCCCACACCAGGACCCCAGCCCAGGGTTCCAGGGCCAGGAAGATAAGTCCCCATAACTTCTGGCTGCAACAACTAGCAGGGACTGAGTCAGTGGAAGAAACTTCTGGAGTCTCAAGCAGTTCCACTTGAAGAACCCACACATGAACCTACTCGGACTCACTCCCTCTGAGCTCCAGCACCAGTGTACCAGCTTGAAAGGCACCAGTGGGATAGAGAGCAACTGAAGTGTCAGGCATCAAGGTGGGAGGTGGGGGACAGAAAGTGGGCCATTGTCCCCTATCTGAACCCTCCCCCAATAGAACCACAGAACTGGCACACAGGTGCAATATCTGAAACTCCGTCAACCCAGCTAACACTGTTTGCCTTACCCTGGAGGTCTACTGAGACTCCATCCCACCCAACTTACGGGCCCACCCAAGATATGAATGGCTGGTCTTGGCTGATGTTTCAAAACTTCCTAAATCCTATCAAACAATCAACAGCTGGCCTCAGTAAGCCCCCAGCCCTGTACTGCCTGCTAAGTGGTCCCAAGCCTGGCACTAGCAGCAGCCAGCCTAGATTCACAGTTTGGCTTTGCCTGGGAATCTCCAAGCCCAGCACAAGTACCAGCCATCTCATATTGCTTTATAGCTCATGCAGGGGGCCCCCAGGCAGAACACTGGTAGGGGCTGATCTTGGCCTGCACCACTCAGAAAACTCAAGAGCCTGTATATCCAGTGAATAGCTACAGACCAGGTCGGAGCACCACCATACCACCCCTGCACAGATGATCCTCCATAGAGGGGAAAAGTTGGTGGTCAATGGTCACAGCCAGCCCTTGCAGCTGACTGGCCTGGGTAAATCCCTCCTATTGATCTGCCAACAGTAACCAAGGCTCAACTACAAGAGGAGAGTGTATTCAGACCACACAAAGGGCACACCCCGAGTACACAGCTTGGGTGATAGGGGAGGCTGTGCCACTAGACCCTACAGGACACCCACTACATTAGGCTATGCTACCAAGACACAGAGTCAAAGCAGCTCTACCTAATACATAGTAACAAACAAAGGGAGGTTGCCAAAATGAGGAGATAAAGAAACATGGCCCAAATGAAAGAACAATTCAAAAACTCCAGAAAAAGAGCTGAACAAAATGAAGATAAGCAATCTATCAGATGCAGAATTCAAAGCACTGTTTATAAGGATGCTCAAGGAATTCAGTGAGGACTTCAGCAGCATAAAAAAAGACTCAGTCAAGAACAAAGGATAGCCTTGGCTGGTGTGGCTCAGTGGATTAAGCACCGGCCTAAGAACCAAAGGTTCGCTGGTTCGATTCCCAGTCAGGGCAAATGCCTAGGTTGCAGGCCAGGTCCCCAGTGGTGGGCATGTGAGAGGCAACCATACATTTAGGTTTCTCTCCCTCTCTTTTCTCCCTTCCCCTCTGTCTAAAAATAAATAAGATTAAAAAGAGAAACAAAGGAAACACTAAATGAAATAAAGAACAATTTCCAGGGAAACAATTGTAAAATGGATGAAGCTGAGAATCAAATCAATAATTTGGAATATAAGGAAGCAAAATACAACCAATCAGAATAAGAAGAAAAAAGAATCCCAAAAATGAGGATAGTACCAACAGCCTCGGGGACAACTTCAAGAGGTCCAACATTCACCTCATAGGGGTGCCAGAAGGAGAATACAAAAAGCAAGAAATTGGAAACCTATTTGAAAAAATAATGAAAGAACACTTCCCTAATTTGGTGAAAGAAACAGACATGCAAGAAACAGACAAGTCCAGGAAGTGCAGAGAATCTGACACAAGATGGATACAAAGAGGCCTCTCTAAGACACATCATTATTAAAAGGCCAAAAATTAAAAAATAGAGACTCTTAAAAACAAAAGAAATTAGTTACTGGAAGGTTGCCAGATGGGAATGGGTAGGGGGAGAATGGGTGAAGAGGTGAGGGAATTAAGAAGTACAAATCGGTAGTTAGAGAATAGCCATGGGGATGTAAAGTACAGTATAAGAAAGAGAGCAGCCAAAGAACTTATACACATGACCCATGGGCATGAACAATGGTGGGGGGATTGCCTGAGGGAGTGTGGGGTGCTGGGTGAAGGGGGGCAAAGAGGGAAAATTGGGGCAACTCTAATAGCATAATCAATAAAATATAATTTTAAAAGGTGATTATTATCTCTCAGATCCTTTCTAATTATCCTAGAGGAAGAGGTGTCCCCTCACCTGGGCTCTATCACTATCATCTGAATCATCGCTCTTTCTACTGGTTTTTCTCTTTTGGGTATAAATATCAGAAAAACAAACACTTCTCAATCTAACATCAGAGCTTTCCCCACATTCTTTCTACCTCATCTCCTCACAACACAGCTGAGCAGTGCCAGGCTCTATGGTTGTCTATTCATCCTATGCTTGCTTCTATAACCAATTGCCAAGAAAAGCCACCGATAGGCTGTGGAATAAAGATGTCAACCACATTGCTACCCTTCTCTCTGATAATTTAAGGACAGTTTGGTGGCCTTTGAGACATGGACCCTGTAGGGACTCTGGTCAATAACAAGTAGGTCAATTAAGGACCCACCTCCATTTTCAGCGACGCCTCAATGGTTGACTTGGGCATGTGCTTTTGCCGACACACCTCTAAGATGTGGGCCAGTTGGCTGTTGAGCTCAGGGTTGGGGCCTCCTTCTGAGATAAGAAAAGAGTGAGCAAAATCATCTCATTTCATTATTTCCAGACCTACACCCCCTCATTACCCTAAAGAGTGGCAAGATACCACTTTGTTCTGGGTTAGTTTAGAACACTTTATCCAATGTTTGTAAGGGAAGGAGAGATATTTTGGAAAAGTTTTTAACTCGCTCTGTTTTTAAGAAATGAAGGGCCGAGGATCCGGGTGCGCCCTGGCCCAGCGCCCGGAGGCAAATGAGGCAAATGAGGCCTTGGGGCACAGAGAGGGCAGCGGGGACCAGCGGTGGGTGACAGGTTCTCACCTCTAACCGCTAGGCGGATGCTCAGACAAAGCTTGGAGAAGATGCGACTCCTCTCAGTGTCCTTGGGACCCTTGATGTGTCGGACTTTGGACCACTTGTTGTGCCCGGCGGAGACCGCCGTGGTGAGGTGCAGCGTCCGGGCCAGAGCAGGGCTACAGGCCCGGGCATCAGGCTGGGTGCCTGGGGAGACGCACGGAAGAGCTGCCCAGGCTCCAGGGCCTACTACCCGCAAGTATGGTGCCGCGGTCCTGCTCTGGCTGACAACAGCCCAAGCTGCCATCGGCTGCAACCCTGGGCCAAGGTCAGCAGGAGCTGAGAAAGGGCAGCGGCCAAAGTCGACCCGTCCAGTTCGCCGCCGGAACAAACAGGTCAGAAGCCTGCGGTTGCGTCCACCTGTCACCCGTGACTCAAAGGCTCAGACCCGCGGGGAACGACCCAAACTCGATGGACTAGCCGCTGTCCCCGCGGCAGCCAAGAATGGGTCCTATAGGTGGTGTAGCACACTTCCTTTTTCCGGTCCATACTAAAAACACGTCCCCACTGCTCTCAAAATCCGTTCCGCCACTCTACACGTACTCGCGCCTCTATTGCCCCGGCTCAAAGGCGCAGGGACGTGAAGCGATCCCAGACGCAGTCGCTCCCGGTTGCCTGGGGAGCGCGGGGCTTTATTTCCCACAATGATCTAGTAGAGACACATCTGGGTTATGAAACTGACTTTGCTTCTGAATTGCTGGCCAACTGGGGGTAGGTCCAGAATGATATTTTTGTTGTTGTTGTTGTTGCAAAGAAATAAGTGCTTCAACAACCTCATCATCAAGAAAATAAATCGCCACCCCGAGATAAGATTTGCCTAATCATTTAGTCTCTCTGAACTTCCTCTTCGCTATTTGTAAATAAGGCTGCTAGTACGTGCTTTACCAACATAGGAAGGTTAAAAAACACAAAATAAGCCCTTGAAGCTTTAAAATAGTAAAGTCTTATGTAAATAGAGCGATCATAGTGCTGAAGCCCTCTAAAGGCAAGAGACGGATTGAGACACAAATCATTCTGGAGAAGGAGGATGATCAGAAGAGGCTTCTGGATCCCCCTCTCCATTTTCTTTCTGCCCTCCCCAAAAAGAAAATTGAGGCCATTAGGAGGGGAAGATAGAGAAGAAACAAAGTGGCAACTGCTGAGAAACTTTTTAGTGGCTCCCCATACCATTACATCCAAAGGACTGATCTGTTAGATAAAAGAGCAGGACACCATGAAGTTTAAGCCTCTGGCCTCTGGCGTTAGACTGGGTCTAACAACCTGTTGTTTCCCTTACTAGTGTACCATGGGCGCGTTTCTTTATTTTCCTAGATTTCAGTTTCCTTGCCTGTAGAATGGCCTTGTGAGGACTAAATGGGATAATGGATGCAAAGCACAGGGGCATAGATTTTACATTAGTTATGATTATATAAGAAACTCCATAATCTCAGATCTACTCATCTTTTGTTCTCATGTCCTGATATTATACTTTGGTTGGAGGGAATTACTCAATGTACTCTGAATATAAGTTCTTTATCACCTCTTCACTTCTCTCTCTCTCTCTCTCTCAAGATTTTTGCTTCAAGACCCAGTTCAGCTATTACTTCCTGGGTAAAGAGTCCACTTTTAAAATTCTAAGCTATAACTAACAGTTCACTTATGAATTATTTTATTACTACATATTATCCAAGCTACTTGGGCTCAGCACTCTCTCTCTTCCTTGTACTTTGCAGATTAGAGACACCAGATCGCTCCTCGTACTTCTCCCAATTCATGTATGTAGCACAAACCTGTGTCTTTACTGATCGGTGTTCCACCCTACCTCATCTGGCTAATTTTTGTTCTTCAAGATTTGGCTCAGGCATTATTTCCCACCAGAGGAAAACATCTCCAAATTCTCCAGTTGGACTCAGATGTCCTACTCTCTGTGCTCACATAACCCTTCATTGCAAGTCTTACCTTTTTTATATCAAAATGTTTATGTCTTTCTCTGCTACTATGTTAAATTATTGGAGAGCAGGACTGTACCCATGTGCTCAGAACAGTTCTTTTTAAATAACTACTTTAACATATAATTCACATACACAAGTGGCCAATTTAAGTATGCAGCATTTTTTAGTGTATTTATAGATTTGTACAGCCATCACAATTTTACATTTTAATGACTCCCAAAAGAAATCCTGTACCCATAAGCAGGCACTCCCTATCTCTCCCAGTTTCCCAAGTCCTAGGCAATCACCAATTTATTTCTGTCTCTATGGGTTTGCCTATTCTTGACATTTCATGTGAATGGAATCATAAAATATGTGGTCCTTTATGACTGGCTTCTTTCACTTAGCATAATGTTTTCAGGGTTCATCCGTGTTGTAACAAGTATCGGTACTTCATTTTTATTACCAAATAATATTCCATTGTATGAATATACTACGTTCTATTTATCTATTTATCAGTTGATGGACATTTGGGTTGTTTCCACCTTTTGGCTAACATAAATAATGCTGTTATGAACATTCATGTCCAAGTTTTTGTGTGGGCATATGTCTCCATTTTTCTTGGGCATATACCTAGAAATAGAGTTGATGGGTCATATGGTAACTCTACACTCAACCTTTTGAGGAACTAACAAACCATTACCTAAAATGGTTGCGTCATTTTACACCCCATCAGCAATGTATGAGATTTCCATTTTCTCCACATCCTTGCCAACACTTTTTGATTATAGTTGTCATCCTGGTGGGCATAAAGTGGTATCTCACCGTGGTTTTGATTTGTGTTTCTCCAATGACTAATGATGCTGCGCACCTTTTTATGTGCTCACTAGCTATTCATATATAGTATTACTTTTTGTAATTTAAAAATACATACCTTAAACTTCTACAATGTGTGAATTATATTTCAATAAAACAGGAAAATATATAGTTTAATATGGTACTTTGAGTAGCAGATTTATAATTAAAGGAATGTATAATCACAAGTAAGTATGGAGGCCAAAGCAAAGCAACTGCCCTGGCCCAATCAGCCTAAGTCCATCAGGGCAAGCCTACAGTCCAACGAAGTCGGGCTTGTTTCACTATGGTAAGGGTAACCACACCAGAGGGAGGTAGGGTGCCTCACCAAAGGAGAAGATAGTAATTATAGAATAATGGGGAGGGGTGCAGGCTGAGCAAAATTTGAATGAAATAAAGCTTGATAGGTTCAAAGGAACACAGAGCTACAGGAAAAGAGGATCAGCATCAGCTCCAGTCTGTGAAGCAGACCCAGGGTTGTTTCCTTGGAAACTACAAGGTTAGATGTAGGACGTTGTGTTCAGAAAGCCCTGCTCCAGAGCTCCACACCTGAGCTGGAAATCAAGGCTGATTCCCTATCCAAATGACTCAGGTTCTCTTAAGCAGGACTATAAGGCTTCATTCTTACTGACAGAATTTCAAACAGCAAACTCCCTAACGGTTTATGATTTCAGAAAACAAAGTTTCTCAGTGAATTGAAAAAGTAGTCTCTCAGAGAAGGGAATTATTGTGACACTTTAACTTGCAGAGTGTGCCTAGCAGAAATACTGATTCCTATTAACTTTGCAGCCACTTTTCTCTGTGTCTGTTTATCTGTGATGAAATGGCAGGGAAGAATTTTTTTACTTTCTCAGTCTGAGCAAATATTTACTGTCTCAAGATAAATTCACAGGTGACTGAACAATCTGTAGAGGTCTGGTTGTCGAGATCACCGAAGTCATTAATTACCAGTGAGCCTTGGACATGAAAGGTGGGCTGAAGGCATCATTCTGTTAGAGATGAGTGTATGTTGTCCATACTGATAGCTCTAGACAAATCAGATGACACTAGTTATTAGTCAGATAGTTTGCTAATTTGATGGTGCAGCAGAGGCACTGCTATTGAATCACCACTTCACTTCCTCTTCCTAGGCACATGGGAAAACTACGTTCTTGATCTTCATGCAGTTATGTAGGAATCCCATGGCTAAATTTGACAGATATGGGCAGAAGCGAGTAAATACTTCCAGGACTGTCTTGAAAAACATCCCCCCCCACCTCCAATGTGACCATGGAGACCACATGTTTTGGATGACACAGCTACAAACGGAGGACAGCTGCGCAACTTCCACAGGACTTCATGTAAGCCAGCGATTTTTAATCACTTTCATTTTGTGGCACACGTAAACTACTAAAATTCTGCAGCTAACCAAAAAATATATTTGTTGCCAATCTGAGAAAAAAATTAGGTATAATTCTGATTCACACTGGACAGCTATTGTTGTGGTGGCTGTGGACTTTTTTCGTTATTTACCAACCTAAGGGAAAAGAGGTCAGCACCCCTGCTTAAATAGTTAGGTATTGCATTTAAAAATTCTCGCAGCGCACTGGATGAAAATTGCTGATGTAAGCAAAACCCTAAACTTTTGTTGTGTTCAGTCTCTGAGGGGTTTTTTTCCTGCAGCATAGCCCAGTCCATTGAGATTAATACAATTGGTATTACTCTCCCAGCTTTCCCCTTAAAAAACAAAGAGCAGAAATCATGCATTTCCTAAAAAATACACATTATCAGACCATATAACACAGTCCTAACAGAGCCAGCAGACGCTCATTTTGCCACATAAAAATTTAACTCCCACGGTACATACTTTCTCCTTCACAGACCCCCTGCCACCCCTGGCTCTGTTCTAACAAAATGGCAGACACTTCCTAAATTCTGGCTCACTGAACCATCATAATTCACTTTTCTTTCTTCCCTTAAAATGGCCACACAGTAAAAATAAATGGGGGACGGGAGTATCCATCCAAGACTCACAAAATTTTGACAGCAGTGGGGAGAGAACTCCTTTTCCATCCCACCACTTTGGGGAAACTGGCTTGGACGTGGAAACTCTAATCGTCACATTAGAGCCTGGTGTCCACATCCACGGGATTTGGGAGTTATCATTTCTTTGTCATCCTTTCATAAGATTATCGAATCCTGATTATCCTGTCTCTTCATTCTTTTCAACTGTGACCTATTCTCCTTTCCCACTGCTCCTTAGTTCAGGCTTTTATTTTTTCTCACTTTGACTGTTCTAATAGGTGATTGCCTGTCTCCACCCCCTCGCCCCTACTCAAAGGTACTTTCTTCATGGCTTCTAAAATGCAATTCTGAGCATGACTTCCCTCTATGTAATATTTCCAGTCTCATACAGGAAGAAGGTCTAATCTTTCTGTAAAGTACAAAAGATTCTGATCTGGCTCCTGCCTACCTCTCTGGCCACAGAGAAAACCTACCAGTCCCCATAGAAAGTCCCACATCGACTTGTACTTCTCTGAATACGACCACGCTCTTTCCTGCATTTAGAGACTGGTCCTTGGGTATTTTCTCTGCCTTGGACGCCTTTCCCTATTCCCAGAGAACTCCTGCTTAGCCTTCAAAACCCAGTTCAAGTATCTGTCTTGTGAAGTTTACCCTGATCCTCTCTGGCTCCCACCTGGCCACAGGTAATCGCCACCTCTTCAGGACTACCAGTAAGCCTGAACACACCTGTTACTGCACAACATTGACAGTATTTGTGCCTGTGGGTGTCTCCTCTGGTAGGCTGTGAACAACGCGAGGATCAGGGCCCCTGGCATGGAGTTGGTGCTGTGTGTTTTGATGAAGGCGGTAAGGCAGGATGTCAGATAGTGATGAGCTGGGGTGGAGTCTAATCCTCCAGTCAGTGTCTGACACATGACCATAGTGGCAGAATAGGAAAAACTGAATTTATCACAAGAAGAAATTCAGTCAACCTATACCATGTTCAAGTTTTATTACAAAGTATGATGGACAGAAAATATGGTCTTATACAGGAGGCTGAAACAGAATGAAAGGGTGAAAAGTAGGTTTAATACACCCAATTAAGCAAGAAATAAAGTCATAGACATAACACTCCACTTTCAGGTGCCTCTGAAATAGCCTTCAATGGGGACTGACCATTGTGGTTTCACAGCACAGTGTTAAAATTTTATTAAAAGCCCTGTGTACAATCAGTCCTGTGAAAATAATATCTTAAAAAGAAAAATGGTTACAGTACAGTTCTGCAAGGGGCAGCTTCCTCTTCACCTGACCAAAGGATGCCACAAAACCTATGGTATAGAGGAAAAGTTTAAATATATAACAAGAAAGTAAGTTCAGACACGCTAAGCTAAAAGGGACAGAGATTGATTGGCTAGAGCTTAACATTTCAGAGAACAAGAAATCTCCATTTTCTACATAGAGGTTTGTACAATCATGCTACAAATTCACACTAGGGGAGGAGGGATGGAAAGTCTCTGACAGGGGGGTTCATAAAATACACAGGAACCAAAGCAAATGATTCATACTTGACTCAAGAAGCAAGTCAAAGCTTTAGCTCAACAAGTCATAACACACTGTACACCACAGTCAACCCAAGGTGAGAACATTTCTTTTAAATAGCAGATATCACAAGTTCATATTCACTCGCTTGTCCCAAAGGTGGGCACTTACAAGTTTCCCAGCTGTTACACAGACTGCCAATATCTTTCTTCTCGAGTTCATACTTCCATTAGCTTATTTGTTTCTGGTTCAATATACCAGTCCAAGCCTCTTTGGAAAGGCACCTGCATGTCCTATATTTAAAAAGTAATATGCAGAAAGTAGCCTGAGAGGACCTGGCCCATATATTTGCCTTTGACCATTAGCAGCAATGCCCACTGTGGGAGAAGAGGGTGCAGGTGCGGGAGGTGGGCAAGGCTCTGCAATTGAGGCTTTCTCAGTAGCTCGTTCGGCTGGTACAGAAAAGACGATGCTTAAGAGAGCCTGGCCCTCAGTTCAGGTTTCCTGCCAGGGAAAAACCAAATGAAGCGCCAAGCACAGCCCTCCTTCCTCATCCTGGAGTGCAGAGAGTAAAGGGGAGAGTCTGCTTTGAGACTTCTACTTCAACGGCTTCCCTTTCCCCAAGCCAGGCAGTTGAAGGAACTGCCATGTTCTCAAACCGGGGAAGGGGGGACACATGGTCTTGGGCTGGCCCTCCTGTTTGGAAAACCTTGCAGCCCCTACCTATTCTTATAGCCTAGGAATTCAAGGCCAAGGTTGCAGCAGGGAGAAAGTTCTGCAGTAGAAAGGAAGAGGGAAGAGAAGAGGAAGGGGAAGGGAAAAGGTGGGGCAAAGTTGGAATGCCCGTTTACAGCCTCTGCTTCTTCGGCTCTCTGTAAACCCACAGCCAAGAGGAGCCGCGGTCTGGGACAGTCACTGGACTCTAGAGAACTGAAGATTTCTGCCACCAAACATCATGCATGGCTGCATCACTACAGGGAGAGACTCCTCTGCCCGGAGCTGTCACTCTGTCCCCACAGTTACCCAGCATCACAGACAGCCGAAGAATGGTCCCTGCCACCCAGGCCACACCGCAGAGAGTGTGAATACTTCCCCACCTCAGGCCATTACTGCCCTCTTATATTTTCCCCTTTGATCTAAAGCAACACTTACCATTAATTTTCTCCCACATCCTAAATCTCCTTCTAAAGCCACGACTATCATCAAAACCTTGTAGAAATCTCAATTTTTTGTTTCTTCCCCAAACCTAACCAGTTCTCTGAGAGTCCATCTGGTTCTGATAAGAAATTCTCACCTCGTTATTAAATATCTTCCCTCTTCAAGTCCTCTCCTCGCAGCCAGATTCCTCCCTGGAAGGAGAGGGTTCCATCTCTCCCGAGAGTAAACACTCAAGCTCTGGAAGGACTTGTACCCATTCATCAGCTCTCTGATGTGGAACCTGAGGCCAAATTTATTCCGCACCTTCCCCCACTTCCCCTCAGGGAAGACAAGAAAAACAAAGGGTACCTTCAGCTCAAGGGCCAGGAACAAGCCAAAGGGCCATCAGAGCCAGAGCGCAGAGGGGCCACCATGGCCCTTCCAACGGCATCCTGGCAGCGGCTGTGCCCACACTCCAGGGGAGCAGGTGCAGACCCTCCCATCCATGCTCTCTGGCTGTCAATTTGAGAATCTAGACAAATTAAACAGACACTTGCTTTTGAAACTACAACAGATCTGTGCTTCCTGGAATACAGCTGGCTGAGAGGCTTTCTAAATCTCGATACTACAGAAATCCCCTCCTCAACCACGAGGCCGTTTGGCCTGTGGCAGAAAGAGAGGGTAGGAACTGGGACTTCCAAATACCAGCGTCCCAACCTCTGTGAGCAAGCGTGTGTCAGCTCAGGGAGAGGGGGGTGTGAGGAGGAAGACTGCACTGCAGGACCTTGGACGGTGACGGGCTGGGAGTCCACAGGGAAGGGAAAAAATCAAAAGTTGTAGGTGAATAAATAGCAACTTTAACCAAGTATATTCTAATTTCTATTAAGTAATTTTTTTTCTCCAGGTTGTTTTTGAGTTCTAGATGACAAATCTTCTCTCCATTCAGACCAGGTTTAAGTGCAGACTGGGAAAGGAATCTTAAATCAGAACTCAGTATACTTAAGCCCTGCCAAGCAGGACCAGGTCCCTCTACCACTCTGGCCTCCATTTCAGACCCTTCTCCAGAGGATGGAACTGACGACCTCCTGGAGCAGGCTACCCTTGGGAAAAGGACCTGGAACCGTCCAACACAACTACAAGCAGAGGTGGGTTCTGCCCAAGAGCCACTCACTTTCCATCTCCACACAACACACTGCAAGTCCGGGGGTAAAAGCAGGGGAGTACACCTCAAGCAGGTGACCAGCCAAAGAGCCCCAAGACCAGCATAAAAAAGTAAAAAGGTAGAAAGGGAAATAAAAAAGAGCTTTTTACTTTGGGACAAGCCCCTGGGTAGTAAAGAGGCATGACTTGGAGGATACAAATACATCTGCTTCTGGAAAGGAAGACAACGGAAAAGCTCTCACAGCGCTCAGAATGACAAAGCAGGAGAGAGCCTCCCTGGACAAAACCATCAGACTGAAAGCCAGCTACCCTCCCAGGGTCTCAGAAACCTTCTGCCACTTGGCAGCGCACGACAAACCAGGTAGACTCCTGCCCAGATTCTACGTGTGTCCCAAACTCAGCCTACAACCAGAGCCACACACAAGCCCCCTCCGTGGAACTTACTCACGGAAGGGAAACAGACACCTGCGCCCTCCAAGTCTAATACTGCCCGGAACCCAACCTGGAGGCAGGGCAGCTGACAGGTGTGCGCAGAGCTGTTAACTGGCTGACCCTGGGGTCTCTGATTCTTTTTGTTGCTATCTACTTATATGATGGCCTGAAATCACGATGGCCTGTCAGTCCCTCCCTTACAAAAGGTGACATCTCCCCACACTCTAAAGGAGACTTTTTTCAGGGTAAGACACACAGCTTGTGTGCCTCTCATGCAGGAGTCTCGCCTCAGGGCACGCAATCCAAAGAGTGGCTGAGAGACCGCCAGTCTCAGTAAACCACACAGACATACTGAAGATCGGCTATGGATTATTCTCGCCTATCGTTCAAGACATGAAAGAGAATGTCTGGGGCTTTTATTTGGAGGGAAAAACAGACTCTGGAACTAGGTACTGGAAACATGCTGTAGGCTCAGCTTTCCTGAAACCATCTCCCTCAAGTCCCCAACCGGCCCATCTCAGCTGTAGCACACTCTCAGGAGGTTCCTGCGGGGCTGGACAGAGGTACTGCAGGGAGGAACAGCAGGCTTCACACATCTGTTTTGGAGCCCAGAATGCCCTTGGGAAGAGCCAGGCTGAGAAAAGCTGTGAGAGCTGGTGGACTTCAGAGCACCAGGGCGGCGTGGGACTCCCAGACAGGCCCGTTCTGCTCAGGCAGTGATTCAAGAAGGCAGACTGCTCGCAGGGGCAAGGGCCCGGTGCCACGTCCAGGCACAGAGGGGAGAGGAAAGTGCTAACAGGGAGGACTATGAAACAAAGGAAGAAGCCAGAGAGTAAAATTCTTTTCATAAAAAAATTAGCCTGATAGATAAAAAATATACAAAGTTGAAATTTGTTACAGACATAGATAAGAGGAGGAAAGACAACTTCAAATTGGTTATTTGTTCCCACTTAAGTGCTAACACGGACATGGACAGAGAGTGCTGCCTTGGGCAACAGACAGACAGAGACATCTGGGGCAGATGAATACAAACACGCCCAGAGCCGGTAATGCTCATTAACACAATGGCTGACAAACAAATACACAGAAATTTTTAATTGAGGAACCAAAGGAGAAGAGGAAAGGAGAGAGAAATCTTAAAACTCAGCCCTGGGCTGAGGAGGCATCACACAGCGCCGAGTCCGGCGCAGAGTGATGGGGTGACTGGCCAGGAACATCTAGAGCAGTTTCTAGTAATAGTGGGTGCAAAGCAATGAAAGACACACTGGCCACCGGAAACATGTTTCTTCTTACTTTGGGGTGGGGCAGAGGCAGGAAATACATAAGCCCCTGCCTCCTGGGCGTGGCGCCTCCACACTACACTCTGAGTATCTCCAGGCAGTTGTTGTAGCAGATGGCAATCCAATCGGGCTGTGTCGATGCCCACTGCACGTTGTTGATCTCTCCCTCGGCTGTGTAGGCCAGGATAGGGTCCTCGATGGCCCGGGGCATTTGCTGGATGTCCCAGATGAGAGCCTGATGGTCATCCGCTAGGGACACAGAAAGCCAGAAAGCCAGGTCACACCTCAGGCAAAGAAGATAACCATCCCTGCATTTGGTAGTGGTGGCAGTCAGAGTTTACAAAACATCTGTTCACCAAAACCCCAGTGAGGGAGATTTTATTTTAAGCCCATTTTACAGATGAGGAAACTGGGATTCACAACTGTCAAGGGGCTTGCCCCAAACCACAGAGCTCTGCAGCCAGTGAGTGGCAGAGCAGACTCAAAGTGAACCTCTGACTGTCCCAGGGCTGTACTCACTGCCTCAGAGCTGGGAAGCCAGAATGGGAGTTGGTGGGCACCTCCCATCTTAGCTGAGCAGGCGCCAGGAAAGGAGGATGGGATGAGATAAAAATGATTTCAAAACACATAATTTTCAGCCACTGTAGTACTTGAGTGATTAAAGATCCTTCTCTGACGATTCAATTTAATGGAACTTCCCCCTATTTTACGGACATTTACAGTTAAATGAGGTGTTAAACAGATAATGAGATGAAGTACTGTGTGGACATGTGCTATTAAAAACAATTTCTCGCTTCTTCACCATCTGGGAGCCTGTGGAGCTTGCCAGGAACCGGACTTCTACAACACACATGTCTGGAAGGCTGTGGTCCAAGGCCATTTTTGCTGGCTATAAACGGGGTCTCCAGAACCAGAGGGAACACACAGCTCTTCTTAAAATTGAAGGTGTTGATGCTTGAGATGAAACTGAATTCCATGTAGGTAAGAGATGTGCTTACATGTACGAAGCAAAGAATAACACAGTGACTCCTGGTGGTAAAGCGAACAAAACCAGAGCACTCTGGGGGGAGGGAACTCGTGCTCATGCAAACAGGGGCATGGCTTGTGCTAAATTCCGCAGCAACCTTCCTGCCAAGGCCACTGGACACAGAACCTGTACAATGCTGTGCCCCTCAAGGATTTAAACTTATTGATAAATAAGTAACAACCCTGACTGTGTGGCTAGGTTGGGGGCCCTCTGGCAAAGCGAAGGATTCCAGGTTGGGGCGCACCTGGTTGGGCCGCAGGTTCAGTCCCTGGTTCGGTCAAGATGCAGAGGGGAGCCAATGGGTGAACGTTTCTCTCACATATCAATGGTTCTCATCTTCTTTTTCTCCCTCCCTTCCCTCTCAAATTAGTAAGTAAAATCTATTTTAAAGAGTAAAAAATAAATAAAAATAAATAAAAACAATTTCCCCAATAAAAGGCCCCAGGAGGAAGGCGGTCACCTTAAATAAATATAAAAGCACACGAGATTACTAGAAGGAAATAATATCACAACAAGAGCAGTGGTACTATTAGGATGGCAAGGTTGTTGGTTAGGTTTATTTTTTTCTAGTTCTAAAGTGACCTGCAATGTGATCATGTTACTTTTATAATCAAAATAGCAAGTTCTTAATCTAAGAGAAGAAAAAGAAAAGCAAGGACCTTCACTATCACAGTGTCTCATAATCCCATCGGCCCATCCCGATGGGAAAGCCTGTCTCTGATACACAGGGGATCTGAATAAACTAAACCCTCACTGGCCTCCTGCCACGGCTGTGTAACCCAGGCAAGGTGTGAGATGCCCTTCTGATGACAATCTGTCAGGAGATCTGGGGAATTGTTTTAAATGCTCAGCACTTCCAAAGCACTGAGTTCCTTTTCCTCAATGCTCAACCTCCTTCCACTGAAAGGACTCAAGACAGGTGCAGCCCACACAGCAGCAGCGAGCCAGGCAAAGGCAGCAGCAGGATGCCCTGGGGTGTGTGGCTCAGGGGACTGAGAGCCAGCCTGCACACCAAAGGGTTGCCAGTTTGATCCCCAGTCAGGGCACATGCCTGGGCTGTGGGCCATGTCCTCAGTAGGGAGCGTGCAAGAGGCAACAACACATTGATGATTCTCTCCCTCTTTCTCCCTCCCTTTCCCTCTTTCTTAAAAAAAAAAAAAAAGGCAGCAGCAGGAGCAGATGATGGACTTCTGCTGGGGGGAACATTCCTGTTCCCCATGAACAATGGTAACACCTTTATTTTTCCCTTCACCCACCCCTTCCTATCCACACCCCTGGGGAAAAAAATAGGGCAGTAATGAAGAAGTCAGACCACAAGCTGAGTAAGGTACAGAGGAAGGCGGCAGGGCCCTAACTGCCCCTCCATGAGATGCACAGGCATGAGCAAAGACCTGACACAGCAAAAGCTTCACAAACCTTTCAAATCAATGCTAAAATGGCAGAAGACCACCTGCCCACTACGCTGCTCCTTTGGTTCCACAGTGAACAAGGAAACGAGGACAGTGCTGATTGGCAAGAGGAATGCTCACATGTTAGAGGGAAATCCTGGACACTGACAAAGATACGGAGCAGAGCACTACGGGGCTAGCGTGAAGTCCCATCTGTGTATGATAAAGGGACAGGTATTTGTATGGGGGTAGGAGACTCTGCACATATCCACATAGAAAGGTCTGGAAGGAGACACACAAACTGTTGTTAGAGGTCACCTATGAAGAGTACAACTGAGGTGGAAATGGGATAGGAAAGAAAAGACTTTTGCTTTCCTATCTTATATGCCTCTGTACTGTTTTAATTTTTAATAAGAAAATTACGTTATTTCTAAAATAAAAGCACACTGATAGCCAGCCTATTTCTAGCCTATTTCTTGCCATTCCTCTTTCTTCTCCTTTTGGTCTGGCAAATGGAGAAATGAAAACTACAAGTCACGCAGCACTGACCAAGCCAGGCCACGCAGAGCCCTTCAGTGCATGCAGAGCTCCCTGTAGCTTCCTTACATCTCCCAAGGGAGATGCCAATCGTGGCGGTCCCAACAACTCTGCTATGTCTGAGGCAGACTGCCCACATTCCTGGGTCCGAGTCCTCTGTGTCAATCTAGATTTCGGGAGGGCGGGGGGATCAGTATGAGACACGAGCCTATAACTGATACATGATGTAAATAGCAAATGGAAGATGCTCTGATCTCACTGAAAATAGAAGAGCATCTGGACTGCTTCAGTTTCACAAGTGTGGGGAAGCTCTTGAGTTACTTTGTGTAAATCTTTCAAACTATCCTCGGAAAATAGTCAATTCTAAGAAGAGAAAGATCTTCTCACTTCTCCCTCCCCAGGGCCCCCCCCACCGTGATTACCTGCAGTGCAGATGTGGCAGGATGAATGTGGAGCCCACGCAATACCGTTGACACATGCTCGGTGGTTGTTTAACCTTGCGACGGGCGTGCATGGAACTCGGACATCCAGAATCACTACCTGCAGAAATAACAAGCAAAAGGCCCAGGAACTTCAGAATGTGACAAATAAAAAACAAAGACACTGCACAAGAGAAAACTATTTATTTATTTAATTTTTAGGCAGAGGAGAAAGGAGGGAGAGAGGCAGAGAAACATCAATGTGTGGTTGCCTCTAGTGCACTCCCTACTGGGGACCTGGCCCTCAACCCAGGCAGGTGCCCTGACTGGGAATTGAACCAGTGACCCTTTGGTTTGCAGGGTGGTACTCAATCCACTGAGCCACACCAGCCAGGGTGAAAAACACTTTTTAAAAGCATACCTTCTTCATTTGTGGATTTAAAGATTATTAGATACATAGGGTCTCCGTCCCCAAAGTAGCTACTGGATTGAAGAAAAAGAAAACAAAGATGACACAGGTAGTTTACAGTCTGTATCTAAAGCAATACAGGGTCTTCAGGCTGATAAGGAAGGGAAGATCCAGAAGCAGGTAACTTGAATTTAGATGCTGCACCAAGTGTCCTTAGGTGCGCATGCTGAGTTTCCGTGCATGCTCAGCACTCTCTGCCCCCAAAGCAGAATCTGGAATGTAAGAAGTCTGAGGGGCTGTCTCCACAAAACAAAGTTAATCACCACATCATCTCTACCCACAACTTACTGTTTTTATTAAGTAACAGGGCAGAGTCGCTGTTTCCATGTTTGTTTGCTAAAGCTAGAAGAATCTGACTTGACTACAGAAGGGGGAAACTGCCTGTTTCTTTACTCGGCACCGTGAGCACATATGACTTGGTTTACTTTTTAGATACTGCTTTTCTTGACATCAACCTCAACTCCTCGAGTATTAAAAGTTCCTAACACATTGTTCTTGTTCTAGATCAGGTTTTTCCAGTCTCAGCACTCCCAACGTTTTGGGTTGGATAAGACTTCATTGCAGAGCCCTGCGGGCATTTAGCAGCATCCCTGGCCTCTGCCCATTAGATGCCAGTAGCACTGCCCCCACTCCTGCTGAGTTGGGATAATCAAGACCATCTCCAGACATTTTCAAAAATCCACCGGGAGAAAACTGCTACCAGTTGAGAACCACTGTTCTTGATATATGTGGTAGTACCTGTGTTAGGTGGCAGGGCCTATGCTATCCTGAAGCAGGGTGCTCACCTCCATTCCATCCATGGCCATGGTGGCCAGGTAGTTAGGGTCCTGCTTGTTCCAGCAGAGGCGAAGCAGCGGGTGATGCTGTGGGTCTTCATAAATGATGGTGCTGTGTTCTAGATGGCGGAGGTCAAACATCCGCACCGAGCCATCAGCACCCACAGAGGCAAACATGTCCCTGCCACCCCCAGCCCGGCTAAACGCGATATCATAGACCTGTTGGTGAACAAGACATTTCAGTCAGATCCCAATCCATTATCTCCTTTTCCCATACCAGGGAAATCTGCTATTCCTAGTTCATCTAAACCCCTGTCCATGACACAGGAGGAATTAAATAAAACCAAACAGTGTCTGCAAGTCTGGTACTCAAGAACTCTAACATCAGTGACTTCCAAAAAAGTGAAGATCATTCTGCTATGGAAATTGGCTGGCTTCTTCCCACATGTGCTTTCCAAGTCTTCTTCCTCCAACCCCCGAGACAGAACAAACAGTACACACCCTGCTGACCAACAGGGCACAAGTACACTGAGCAAGGAAGGATGCTGCATGCTTAGACATTTATTTCCTGGGCCTTGGTGGCTTTCATCTGTGTGCAGTGAGAGGCAGATCCATGACCACACTAAGGCCAAGATCATCAATTAGAGAGGCAGCAGCAGCCCTCCTGTGGCCACTTAACAGCCAAGCTGGTTCTGCTGTGAAACCTGGACCTGAGACTTATTTGCAAGAAGGAACAGCAGTTTTAAATAATGGGAGGCGTTCCTATATTCACAAAGAGGTTTACTATCACTCTCTTGTCCTAGGACATGCTCTGTTTTTTCTCCTAGCTGGTCTGCATTCATAAGTGAATCAATTTGTTTTGAATCATTGTTTTCTGTATTTATTACTTGCTGCAAACACTGATCACCACTACTGTCTGTGAGAAAATAGAGGCAGAGGGCAACAGAGAGCTTTAGAGAAAGGACAGAGACAGACACACAAATCCAGAGCCAGACAAGCAGAGAGAGAGAAAGAAAGAGAGAGAGAGAGAGAGAGAGAGAGAGACAGAAACTGAAAAAGAAAAAGAAATGAAAGAAAAACAAAACCCACCTTCTGGGGTCAAGATTAGTAACACCTGATTTCTGGAGCGACAAGACTGAATTTCTCACTAAATGCCATGACTCCAGCCTTCTCAAGGTTCTGCCTACTAAGGGACACTGCCAAAGGAGCACCTGTTTCTCTACAACTCCCCTTTTTCTCTGACTGCGAAGAAATTACACCTCTCCTTCTGTGGTAGGAATGAGGAATGATTCCAAAGGGAACCGGCCAGCTCACCACCAGGAGGCCCAGCAGCTCCAAGCTCTGTCCAGCACCGCCCAGCTGCGTGAGGGCAGGCGCAGGTCTATCAATGTGGCACATCCTGGGGTCAGCTCTCAGTAGCTCCCAAGAACAGGGACGCCACGGCAGCATCACTGAGTGACAGGGTGCTGCGGACAATGTGGCCGAGTGTATAAAGCTCCCTCAGCTTTAACTGACTGCTTCTTCATCGCGGCTCCACCAGTGTAGTTCGCTAGAAACCGAGGGAAGACGACACCCCCACGTGTATGCTACCCTCCTCTGCACCAATCCACCATGCACAACAAGAGCCCCCAAACAAGTCTTTACTTTGACAGAGAGAGACGGGCTGAGAAAAAGCAAAGGTACTGGGAGGTATCACTGTCTCTGAGAGCAACTATCCTCAGGTTCACTTCTTCCAGGCCAGGGTGCCAGTCTAGGGCCTGTTTGCTGGTCCTGGCCATTTCCTCTGGCAGGGAGACACGAATGTATTTCTCCTCCTTTCTTCCTGTCCCCTGAAGCATCTCTGGCAATGGCTGCGTCCCCTTCATGGTTCTAGCTTTTGCCAGGTAAACACAGCCGCTGGGCTTCAGTAACCCTGCTTCCTGCCTTGGCCCTTCTGGCCCATAGGCAGCGCCCTCCCTGCTGCTGCCGTTCTCTAGATTACCTCCGTGCTGCCAGTGTGGCTGCCTGGCTTCACCATCACCTGTGCGAGCAACGCCCCGGATTAAAGCCCCTCTGCCTACACACTTAAAGTAGTTCTGGTTTTCTGGACTGGATCCTGACGGAGAACAGCAAACTAAATTGTCACACAACTAAAATGTAGCAACCTGTTCCACTGGTTGTCAAGAGGGTTTCCAGAAGTTCCTTACTGGTCCTCTCTGCAGGACAAACTCTTCCTTTGCCCCTTGGTTCAGCAGCAGCCCAGTCCAGCAGTCTTGTAACAGATCTTACCCTTAGGAGCACAGACAGCCAAAGAACAACCCCTTACTAAGGATGATAACCTGGTCACCAACTTCTCCTTCTGTGAACAGCCTCAAGTTTCTGACCGAAGGTCAAGGCATCCTTTTCACCTGTACACATAGTAATATTCCTCGCTGTGCAGGGTGAGGTAGAGAGGAAAGGAAACACTGCCCACAGGAAATCAGAATTCTAGGAGCATGCAGCAGCTCTGGGAGGAAAAGATTTATGACCATTTTCCAGAAACCACTCATCAGAATGCTCTAATTAAAACACAATCACAAAGAGCTTCCTGTGGTTTACAATAAGCAGAGGAGAAACATCACCATCAAGATAAACCAATATTCAATTCCAAACACTTTTAAGTATTAAGTGAACACACTAGAATTTCATAAAATAAGTTGAGAAAAACTGATGAATTAGGTTTAACTTCCCAGAAATTTCCCTCTTCCTGCCTCCCTCCTACTACCCCTTCCCCCAGAAAGCAAATATATTTCAAGGTAAGTGTTACTCTAAGATTAATTTTTAATCACACCAGGTCCATGCTTGTCTACAACAGAGTTCATTATTAAAAAACAGAGATCTTGGGCATGAAAAGAAAAATGACAGACTGTACAACACGTTGTTTCTATCAGTTAAAAAAATGCACCCCTTTACAACAGTGCTGTTTTCCACTGTTTTGACACGTTACTATTTTCACTTTAGACACAACGTTAGCATTGATTTCTGCAGCATTAGCCAAACAGTGAGAGGACAGCCTGACAACACTGAAGGCACAGAGAGCCGAAGGGGGACAGCATCATTACCTCTTTATCATGGGCGATCAGCTGGGTCTTCACATGGCCAGACACAAGATTCACTCGCCCCAACACCTGCCCTGTCTCCAGCCCCCAGATGGTACAAGTCGTATCGATGCTGGAGGTACCTGGAAACAACCAGTGCAGGTCAGTGGCTGAGGGGAGTGAGGTTCCCAGGCAGCCTTCTCTCCTGGTGCCTACTTACCTGTTCGGCACAGACCACATGCCACAAACACTTCCTAGAACAGGGAGGGTGCCAGGAGAGCCCAAAAGAGTCAAGTGTTCAATCCTTACCCTAGGACCTTGGACTCTCATTGGCGACAAGCCGTACACGCACAGGAAGCTCAATTCCATGCGAGGAATTAATAAGCACATTCCACATCTAGTCTCTTTGACCCCATTCTAGGATGATGCATGGACCTCGGCCCCGGTTATGAATTGGCCCACTGTTACAGCTGAGAAAATGTTAGCTTTGCTTCTTCAAACTGGAATTAGCACTCCCTCACTCCCTTACCTAAAAGATAAGGATCCACCTCATTCCAGTCAAAGGAGGTCAAAGGAGCACAGAAATCTGAGTTCTTGTTATTGTTTAGCAAACATTCCAGCCTGGTCTCTGTCTCCCCAACCTAAAACACAAACAAACAAACAAATAATCAACCAGTCTCATCTTCACTAAAAATCTTTAAAGCCCCATTTAGATGACATCTTAGTAAATAGAAGACATGGGGGTGGCAGGGAGCAGAGCATTTTTATCATAAAGAGTAATAAAACCCAGAGGAACTCCCTGGATACTGCTTCTTTCCCAGCTTTCTTCTCTGCCTAGCTCTGTTTTCCAAATTTTTCTAGAGAGGTCTTCTCACCTTGCCCTATCCGTAACGAACCTTGGCACCTTGCCGGGCTGGGCACTACACCTCTAGGCTAGGAGATGCCACTGCCGATAAGCTAAGCTCCGCTGACGGGGGAGGTGACGCTCCATAATCCACATGCACACTTCACTAGAATCAGTGGCCCCGTAGTTTGTTTAATTTACTCAAAAGTATCTTGGCTATAAACAGAATAAGAGGCCTCAAGTATCACCACCCCCACAAGGGTTATATCAGGTTAATTGAGCCTTGGGTTTCCAGGGCTGGCTGCAGCCAGCAGCAGGGACTTCCGGGAACCTTGGCCAGGTTTCCTCGGAAATCTGCTGAGCCAGACCAGGTCATTTCAGACACATGAACATGTTTCTCTGGGGCTGCGATGGCACTCACTGCCTCCAGCCCCAGGCTGGTCGCCATGACTCCGTGCTGCTAACAGCAGCTGACACGAGCACCTGCTCACCCTCCACACTCGGAGATAGTCGCCGCTTGTCGCCAGTAGGTCTGGATAGACGCCTTTTGTGTCAGGGATCCACATGAGCTTTGTGGTGGGGTACGGATGGTCAAAGGTGTTTCGGCAAATAAACTCCGAACTCTCTTCATCTAAACCAACAAGCTGAACCTGTAACACAACACAATTCAGCCACATAAATGCGTTTTTCTGGAGCAGAGTCAGGTACATCAGAACGCTGTCAGTGACAAAAGTCCTGACACAGTACTGCAGAGTCAAGAACGACTACAGAGAGAGGGAAGCTAGTCCAACCATCCCACTGCTCGGAAGACACCCAGGCTCGGAGTGCTGGGTTACGGTCAACACTGCAGAGCTGGTAAGAGGCAGAGACAAAACTTAAAAGACAGGTTTTCAGATCCACATCCTGCACTTTTGACTCATAGAACTGCATTATCTGCCCACGGGTTACACCTTCCTCCACAGCCCTGAAGCATCTGGTAAAGTGTGTTTTGAGTTACTCCACTGTCTTAAAGGGCTGTAGGAATTTAGACCCTGCACAGTTCCATACAACAAAGTGACCCTCACCCCCACTGGCTAGTAACAAGTTTACACAAAAAAAGTGTGAGAAATGAGCAATCGAGAACTTTTTTTTTTTCTACTGGGAAAAAAAAAAGTTGATATCATTGATGAGAAAGTTCCCTGGTTCTGGTTACTTTTCCTTAGAGTCAATTTTGGGCCAATACTGACTTCCATTGTGGCTCAGTGGGAAACGCCATGGTATAGACTTATGACCTTCCACCAACTGGAAGACGGACTGGGGAATTTTTGCTAAAGATCCATAATGAAAAGATAAGCACTAACCATACAACAGGAAAATAGAATTTCTTTTATTCTGACTCACTTTCAGTCTTATACCAGTATCTTCCTATTTTTTTAAATGTAGGTACAGACGCATACAATAGAATTTCACTTACTTTAAGTGCACAGTTCAATGATTTGGAATATATACATTTGCAAACATATATAGTTTTGTAAACCTCTCCAAATAATTGATATAGAACATTTGTAACCCCCCAAAAAGTTCTCTTGGGCTCCTCTGTAGTCAATCCCCTATCCCTAGTCCTAAGCAACCTGTGATCCATTATAGGTCTGCCTTTTCTATAATATCATATAAATAGAGTCATTGCCCTGGCTGGTATGGCTCAGTGGATTGAGTGCCAGCCTTTGAACCAAAGGGTCGCTGGTTCGATTCCCAGTCAGGGCACATGCCGGGGTTGCAGGCCAGGTCCTCAGTAGGAGGCACACAAAAGGCAACCACATATTGATGTTTCTCTCCCTCCTTTCCCCACTCTCTAAAAATAAATAAAATATTTTTTTAAATTCTTTAAAAAAATAAAAAATAAATGGAGTCAATAGTGTTGAGTCTTTTGGGACTGGCTTCCAGCATGCCACTCTCGAGATTCATCCATGTTGTATGTATGTCGTGTCCTTTCTTATTGCTGAATAATATTGTATTATATGGAATCACTATATCCGGTTGATAAACCTTTGGGTTATTTCTAGTTTGGGGTCATTAAGTGTAAATTGATACAAACATTTATATATGAGGTTCTTTGGGGGCGGGCAAGCTTTAATTTTTTTCTTGGGTAGACAACTAAGAATGAAATTGCTGGGTCATAGTGTATGTTTAACTTTATTAAAAAACAAACTCCCAACCTGTTTTCTAAATGACTGTCATTTTGCATCCCCACTAGTATTACATGGGAGCTCCACGTGCTCCACGTCCTTGTCAACACTTGGTATTGCCAGCTTTTCTTTTTAAGTCATTCTAATAGGTGT
Source organism: Tonatia bakeri (assembly GCA_004024845.1). Classification (NCBI taxonomy): domain Eukaryota; kingdom Metazoa; phylum Chordata; class Mammalia; order Chiroptera; family Phyllostomidae; genus Tonatia; species Tonatia bakeri. Next base: position 66,589 of record PVIA01006160.1, read on the forward strand.
AGTAGTAGTATTTTTATTTGCATTTCCCTAATGATACTTAGCACCTTTTCATGTGTTTATCTGCCGTCTGTATTATTCTCTGGTAAAGTCCATTCAAATATTTTGTCCTTTAAAAATTCTTTTTTTTTTTTAAATTCATAGACAAATCAGGCTGAAAGTACAGAGTTCCCATATACCCTTGCCCCCGCACATGCAGTCTTCTCCACTGACATGTTTGTTAACAACTGATGAACCTGCACCCAAAGCCCAGAGTTAGCGTTCGGTCTTTGTAGGATGCATTCTATAGGTTTTAACAAATGTATAATAATGTGTATCCATCGTTCTAGTATCATATAGAACAGTTTCACTTCTTTTTTTACTGGGTTGCTTGTTTTCTTAATTTATTGAGTTTTCAGAGTTCTTTGTGTATTCTAAATACAAGTCCCTAGTTATGTATGTGTTTTTAAAGATTTCATTTATTTATTTATTTTAGAGAGGGGCAAAGGGAAGGAGAGAGGAGAGAAACATCCATCAGCTGCCTCCCACATGCCCCCAACTGGAGACCTGGTCTGAAACCCAGGCATGTGCTCCGACCAGGATCTGAACTGGTGACCCTTCAGTTCGAAGGTCAGTGCTCAATCCACTGAGCCGCAATAAGCAGGGCCCTAGTTATGTATTTTGCAAGTATCTTCTCAGACTATGGCTGTTATTTTCTTTCAATGTTTTTTGAAGGGAAATTTAACACTTTGATGTCAGTTTATCATTTCTTTTATAGCTCATGTTTTTTGTATCCTAGCTAAGAAACCATTGTCCAATTGCAGGTCACAAATATTTTCTTCTAAAAGTTTTGTAGTTTTAGATTTTATAGTTAGGTCTCTGATCCATTTCAAGTTACCATAATTGTTTTATACAATGCAAAGTATAAATCATGGTTCACTTTTTTACATATGAATATCTGATTGCCTCAACATCACTTGTTGAAAATACTGTACTTTCTTCTTGGCCTCTCTGTTGAAAACCAATTGACCACGTATTTTTGCATCTATTCCTGGACTCTCTGTTCCATTCCACTGGTCTGTGTGCCTGTCCGTTCGCTAGAACCACATTGTCTTGACTGGAGCCACTTTCTGGTCAAGTCCTGAAATCAGAGTGTGAATTCTCCAACTTCGTTGTTCTTTTCCAGAAAGGTTTTGCTATTCTACACACTTATTTTTCTCTATAAACTTTAGAACCAGCTTATCAAATTCTACAAAAAAACCTGCTGAAATTCTGATTGGGGTTGTGTTGTATCTATAAATCAGTTTGGAAAAACTACTATACTAAAAATATTGAGTCTTCCAACCCCTAAAGATAGCAATTTTCCACTTATTTAGGCTTTCCTTAATTTCTCTCAGCAGTTTTGAAGTTTTCAGTGTAAAAGTTTTGTATTCCTTTCATTAACTTTATTCCTAAATGTTTCTAAAAAAATGTTCTTTTATTGATTTTGGAGAGAGAGAAGGGAAAGAGGAAAAAAACCCAATGATTTGTTGTTCCACTTACATAAACATTCACTGGCTGACTCTTATACGTGTCCTGACCGGGGATCAAACTCACAACCTTGGTGTATCAGGACGATGCTCCAACGTGAGCTACCCGGCCAGGGCCCTAAGTTTTTTTATTGGGGGTACTTTTTCAGCTATTAATAGAGGGGAGTCAGATTTCTTCCTTGGCTATTATTATTTGTATATAACTTCCTTGAAAAAAGGCTCAAAGGGGTAAGTGGGTAATTAGCAGAATTTCGACGCCAAATCCTACACCGAACCCCTCACCATCATATTCTCTATCATTGTCTTACTCGGACACAAGTTTTACCTATCTTAATGATCTTCCAATTGGGTTTATTTTAGTCTTTAAATGCAAGTTTAGATTGTAAGAGAATTATAAAGTGTATGACTAGTATATAAAGTCAAAGTATAGGTATATTAAAGTTACTAACTCCCTCATCCCATCCCTAATATATCTCATTATTGACTCCGCGTGTGTTGCTTCCGCACTCTTCTCTATGCCCAAACATATGTACACACAAGCGTAAGGTTTTCCCTCAACTTTCAGAAAAAAAAAGGGATATTATATCCAATGCTATAAATCTTACTTTTTATTGAACAAAACAATGGGCATCACTCAGGTCAATATGTAGGCCCAACTCATTCTTTTAAACAATGCAAAACATTTTATGCCTTGGACACACGTGTGCGTGTCCTGTTGTCATTACTTCTGGGGGCCAGAGTTCCAGGAGCATTAGAAGGTATGTGCATTTTAAATTTTAACAGATGCTGACTTACTTTCTAAATAGGCTGTAGCAACTCACACTCCTACCAGGTATTTACAGGAGTGCAATCTGCAGTGCCCTGTGTCAAAGCGGCCGGCCCAACTCCCCCCCCCCCCTTCAGGAGGGTTGGGTTATCCTGCCTGGTGTCCGAAACACTCTTTATTCACTTCTAAAGCGAACAACAAAAACTTCCCTAGGCAACGTTTTATTGCCAACTGTCCTGTGCCCATTTCTCTTTACTTCAAACCTTTATTTCTATTATTTCTTTAACTGCGTATTTGAGTTTTTGTGTTTCAGTTTTTTGATCTTCTTCAGGAACACCAATTATGTAAGTTAGATCTTCTTTATTTTCTGTATCTAGTGTGTTCTAATTGTTTCCATTTCATTTTCTTAATCTGTCTCCCCTATCCCTCCTTCACTGTATTTTCAACAGGTGGTATCCATTTTTATTCTTTTAATTCTGTGATAATTTTTGTTTTTGCTTCCACTATTTTCCTGGGCTCTACCTGCTGATTTTTTTCTTCTGCCACCATGCCTTATTTTAGTAGATCTGTATCTCTGCTTGGAGGTCTTTATTTTCTTAAATTCCCTGACTTTGTGTGGCAGGGCTGGCCACTAATTTTCAACTGAGGTAAAAAACATTTTTTCTAGTGTGGGTACTTTACCTGCCACTTGTTTCCCATTTCCCCCGCTCCTTACTTACAGTGTTTCTATAGCTACTGTGCTGGTTCCTTTTGAATGAGGCAAGTTCTCCCTCAGTGATGTAAAGACAGTTCCTGTGGGAAAGAGGTCATGGCCATGTTCCAAGTTAGCAGAAACATGTGAAGCTTTTGCATCTCCCCAGCTTACAGAGATGAGGAGCAGCCGAGCCACTCACAATTTAATTACTTGTTCAGTCGGTCTCATGTAATGCTTCTAGAGAAGATGGTACTTCTGTGGCTCCTTGTACAGCTTAGCTCCCCTCTTGCCCAAAGTGTCAAACACGGTCTGAGGAATCTCCTGCTGCCAGCCGGTGCACCCTCTTTTCGCTGCCCCAAACAAGGGATTGTTGATTTTGCTCATCAAAATCCTATTCTGGAAAACTGCTCTTCTGAGTTTAAAACTGCAGCCATAGATACCCTTTCTCAGCAGCTTCCTACACCCATTTCATCTTCGTTATACTGCCATCCTTCCTCACTGCTTGTCAGAACATTAAGGAAAACTATCTAACTTTAATCATCTTATTATCAACATGTAGGAGACCCTTCTGCTTTTTTCCTCCTAGTCTCCCATCCTCCTGCTAAACTCCTTGTCTTTCCCACCTCTGCTCTTTTCTGAAACCGTTGCTTCATGACCCTTTACCCACGACATGTGAGACAAATGCCCCTAAAAAGAAATAGCTGTGAAACATGATCACTTTTATTTATTTTTAAACTATGGATTTTACTGTGTCAGATGTCTTCTAAGGAGCAGATATGCAATATAAAATATTTACTCCTTGAAGGCATAACCACATCTTCACTTTCATTTTTATTACTTTAACAAATAACATAAATTATTGTTCACATTACTCATACCCTATATTTAAAAAAAATTAAAAGATGTCATGTCTAGCCTATTAATGTAAGCTTCCTGAGGGAGGAAACTGTGTATCCCATTTACTACACAGAGTGCCAGTACCAGAACATGAAGGTCGATACATTTGTATACGTGTAATTTTTTTATGCCTCCCAGTTATCCAAATCAATATACCATTCCAGTCAGTGGGATATTTCTCCAAAATTGTTAATATAACCAAAATAAGCTAAAGCCAAATTCTGAGAGAACAAAGCAGCTTTTCTTGTGCTTTTCCATTTGACCCCCTTCCAGTCAGGTCCTGCCTGTTGCTGACCACTGTCCACAGAGAGCCTGCCTTGTCAAACTCTGAGATGAATTCTGACACAGCACCCCTTCAGTTCCTGGCACAGAGGCTGGCCAATTAGGCACTGCCACCTCCAGCAGGCCAAACTACCTACAGAACACAGATTCACTCATAGATCAAATCACAGCATCTCCAGTATGTCTGTGTGAGCCAGGTTAGAACAAAAAGCACTTCTATCCAGTTGGTCCTATGAAGGAATTAGTCCTCTCACTGTCTAGAAAAAAGAAAGGAAGAAGTTAAAACCAGAAGAGTTTTTATCTTTTCAATTCCCCTGCTGACAGTCTTGCCAGAGCAGATGGAACCCTGCAAAATTTCCAAAAGTCTAAATAAAAAAATCTGTCTAAAATACGTATGTGTACTATAATACATTTTCTTTATTGCTGCCAATCTCATATCTGCTAATGTAGGCTACAGGTTACCAAGTATCATCACTGTGCCTAAAACATGTATGTGTTCAATACATATTTGCTGAATTAATGGTAACTAAATGAGGACCCTGAAGGGCTACCACAAATACTGAGAGATGAAAAATAACATACCAGAGTCAAAATAATTACTCACCAAATAGATAAAGTAACTCTGCATTAAAAACATCTCGGAGGAATCAACAAAGGCTGACAAAGCGAGCATTCATCTTATGTGCATTTCAAGTACAAAGTAATCTTACCCAGATTCACTACCAGTATTTTTCAAAAAGCGTCAAGTACCTATAGTCTTTCTCCTCACAACCTCAAAATTAGCACATTACAGTACTTACAAGTACTACAGTCTTCCAGACCACAGAATGGGTTTAGCTGAAAGGAGTCCTAGGAACTGCCCACCCCCACCCCCTAGTCTTTAAAAGGCAAATGAATGAACATGACCTTTTAAGGTAACTTTCTCTCCCAAGGACCTGATTCCTCTTTGGAAAATTCAGAAGTCAAATCTACCTAATACCCATATAATTCTCTTTGATTGTATTTCAATTATGGGTACAATAATGATGATGATTAAATAGTAGCTAACATTTCTAAATCGTTTGCTATGTGCCAGCATTCCATTATGTATATTAACTAATCTTACTTCTTACAGTTTACAGAGAGGAAACTGAGGCACAGAAGTTAACTTGCCCAAGGCCATACAAACTGGGCAGTGGCAGGCCAGAGATCTCAATTCAGGCTACCTCAAGGAGGCTGGCTCTCTGGTAATAGAGCTGTTTTCATCAGATGAAGGAACAGAACCAATGTTTGGGCACTTACTGGTACAAAAAGATCAGGTTCCTGCCTGTGGTCAGCAGATGCCAAAGTAATTTCAGGGTAAAGTTCTTAGAGCGCCACCTGGACCACCTGTGTCTGAATGACTTGAGTGTCTGTTAACTTTAGGGGTGGAGCCCAGGAATGTACCCATCCCTCAGGGGATGTCACACCCACACGAAAACTTAGAGAACCACTGCCTCACTGTCAAGGCTGCTACATCCCCCAGCAAAACCCACAGGGAACAGAGAACACAACGGCCAATAATGGGACAGAATCCTGTTCTTTACTCTGTAATGATTTCCAGATTTATTTAGATGTTGGAACACCTGAAAGTTAAGTAGTTCTTGAAGTTCTAACAAATTTAATTCTATCAAACTAGGCATAATTTCACTACAGGAAAACATGAATACATTAATACAAACTTTAAAAAGCATAACCATGTTTTCTGATAGTCAATGTCTCCACAGTAAAAAAGACCATTCCTGGGCTTTTCATCAACATTAATTTGCTATGTCTATTTATTCTGTCCTGCTGAGGGCAAGCAGAAACCAAAGGTCTGAAAATTCCAACCAATTATTTTTAAATCCCTGCAAAATTATGAAGTCTGGCACCTCCATGTCAATATACCACTCCAGTCGGTGGGATATTCTCCAAAACTGAGCCTGAGTATCACTGCTTTAAAGTGGGATTTACCACCCACCAGCCCCTAGCCTCAGATCCTCTCCAGCAGGATTTCTTACCTTGGGGTCCATGAACTTGAATTGAAAAATTACATTCATATTTTCACTAACCTGTACTTGAAGTTTAGCATTTTCTTCCATTATAAATGGAGGCAGTTACAGCAGCATTATTCTGTGTCTTTGTCACAAATATAAATCACTGATTTTTTTCATATCACATTACAGTTGTTAAACATCTTTAAATGTTGTTAAACCTTTATCACTACTTCAAAAGCACAGTAATTACAGCGATGGTACAATTCAATGAGTTAATATAAAAGTATACATGTTACTAATATCACTTTTTTAAAATGTTCTTGATAACTGTAGTTCAATATCATTGGTTTCCTTTATAACCCTATGTACTTTATGCATTTGAAAACACAATTGTGAAAAAAGGTCCACTGACTTCAGAGGGTGTGCACACACACACTCTCAAGTCAAAAACCTTGACTTAGGTAGGTGGGGGCAGAAAAATGGCTTTAAGACACTGGCCACCTAAATCACATGTGTGAGTTAAGACACAGTTAACTGCTTGTTCTGTTACTACCGGGATTATCAGTTTGCATTACACTACTAAGGCCACACGGCCTGTGTGCCAGCACAAAAGAGCTCTCATACAATTGCTAAGTCAGAGGACAAACTTTGGAGTAAAGTTTCTGCAACTGAGGTTTGACACCAATTATGCCACTGACTCCGCCAGCAGCCTAACTGTGGCTCAGTTTGTCCTCTCTTAGAAATGTAACTACCTACTGCTTACTCAGGTTAACCCTGGAAGACTTTGAAAGGTAAAAAAAAAAACAAAAAACAAAAACCATCTACTTGTGTGAGACTCAAGCCCTTTAAAAGACATATTTCACTTTTTTTTTAAAACCTGTATCCTTAAACAATAGTTCTAGTGCTCTTAATTTCACGAACGTGGTTTCAAATCAGGACCATGAATTCCATTCCCAGCTCTGCTGTCCACCACTATGGCCATAAGAAAGAAAGAGGAATTAGAGAAAAAATAAAGTTATGTCTTGCTCAGGACTTTCTGGTTTCTGAAGATCAGTGTGCACTCCACGGTACTTGTCTGTAAATTGTGTACATGTAATGTCTGGGCAATGAGAGTCCCCCACTTTTATCAGTTTCTCAAAGGGAATTCCAGAGAAGTTAAGTCCTAATCTAGAGAAACAGCTGTGCTCCTGAAGAACTGCAGACACACTTACAATGTTCAAATGTTTTTTATGGGACCTTCACCTTTCCTACAACAAACTGTGGGTCAGAAATAACAAGACTGACTGACGTGTGCTAGTCAAATGGACGGGTCAGGACCCAATCCTAGCCTGCCTGGCCTTTTCCCCCCGCACCATGACTGTCCGGGAGGAGTGCTTTCCACACAATAGTCAAGGCTTTCAATTGCTTTGATCCTTAACAATCACAACATTTAGAAGCTTCACCCTGCTACTCGTACTTCTAGGAAGGCTTCTCAAATTGATGGATACTTACCATTCACGGTTACACATCTGTATTAGTACGAAAGAAGCCAAGGAAAGATACGGCAAGTGCCATCCTTCTCTATTCAGAAAACAGTGGCGGGATCAAGGCTACAGGCCAAGATTTCCAAAAAGAGATCGCTTTTAAAAGGACAGATGTGAGGCAGCAATGGCAATCCTGGCAGAGGGATTGGGGTAACCATGAATAGTACCTGGGGCTGGGAGTAGGGGGAAGAGAAGTCTGCGCGGTCAACAGCCCTAAGAGAAATCCAGCATGACCAGGAGTGAGTGACCACCAACTGAATCGCGAGCATTATCCTTCACAGTCATCACTCTCTCTTTCCTCCTCCTTCTCCGCCCCCCAAGTGAAGCAATGCGGCAGGAGGGAAGGGAGACAGGAATAATAAATGGCGTAGCACTGGGGTGTAAATTCGGGTTTGAGGTCTGTTTCCGCCACGAAATAGCTGTCTGACTTCGGCAAGCCACAACATCGTGCCTCAGTTTCCCCATCAGTAAAATGGGGGTCGAGGTAACTACTCTCCTGACTACACAGGAATGGTGCCGAGGTTAACTGAAGTGCGAAACCCTGGGCTCAAAACCAGACTCAGAGGAACCGCTCCGTGGCGCTAAGCCAAGTCCGCAGGAGGGTCCTGGGGTCTGGGCTCCAGCCCGGAAAGGGCGCTCCAGGGGCCCGCTCCCCGTCAACTGGGTTCCGAGCCCCTGCCCGGCCCACCTTGTTGTTGTACTCCTCCACGAAGCTGCCCAGCGCCAGACGAAAGCGCTTGTCAGGCCGCACGCTCCAGTTCATGGCGTAGACGGTCCAAGGCGCTTCATACTTGTAGATCTCCTTCCGTTTGCCGTGCAGGGACATGGTGGCTGCCGTGGGGCCGCAGTGCGGGCCGGGTCAGCAGCGGACTGAGGCGGACGGGGCGCGCGTCAGCCAGGGAGCCAGACCTGGGACCTAGGGGTCCGAAGGGAGGCGGGGCCGGGGCTGGCAGGGACAGCCTAGCCCGGAAGCGGGGCCTCGGCAACAGACAACCACAGCCTCGGCCCGACCCCCACTTTCAAACCTGCTTGGGCTCGGACAACAACCACCTTCCGTTTGAGCCACTGCCCCCGCCCATCTCGAAACGGAAGCCACGCGTTCTCCACAGTGGTGCCAGTGGTTGGCTGCTTGGCACGTCATTTAGGGAAGCTCCTTTTCCTCATTGGCTATTGTACCTATAGCTTTTGAAACTTCCTCGCTATTGGTGCAAATGTTTGTCATCCCAATTACTAGTGCAGCTTAATTCCAGGGGGCAGGCTCTTTCTCTGTCCCATAGGTCATTGGTTGACCAAGATGTCAGTCAGAGAGCTAGCGCAGTGCGGGTGAAAGGGGGCGTGGGTGGTTTAGCGGCTATAGTGGGGAGCGGCAGGCTTTCAAGTTCTAGGCCAAGACTGAAAGTGAAATCCCTTGTGTGACCTCTTTTTGTTAGGTAGGATAGATAGTAAACCAAGGCAGGCAGGAGGAGGGAGATCTGTCTCACCCACTAACTCAGCAGTCCTGCCCCCCGTCTGACAGTATCGCCAGGTGCACGGGAGGAGGGAAGCCCTTGAAATTCTACGTATCCTTTCCACTGTCTGGGAAAGAAAGCCTTGAAACCGTGTATTCATTCCAAGGCATGGAAGAGGAAAGAGAAGGGGGTCCACAGTGCCCCCCAAATGAAGCAAGTTAAACAACTTTGGTTAATTCCCTACCTCTGGTCACTATTGGGTATTACAGGGAGTTCCTAATGCTTACATAAAGAGCCCATAAATAACTTTGGGTAATTGCCTCAACTTTAACTAACTGCCTCCTGTCTCACATCTGTTTTATAATAAAATGAACAAATGTGGCCTGCAGCAAGATAAGGATTTGGGCTAACAGACTCCCACACATACCTAAGTTTGGGTAGTGACATCCCCTGGGGAAAGCTGGCACCACCTTTCAATCAATATGTAACTTCTTCACCCCCATTCCACCAACTAAGTAAGTCCTCAGAACAAAGGACCTGATGCTGTTGCCACCCTTGCTTTTGTCACCCATGCTCTTTAACCCTAACCCTTTCTCCCCCACCTCAGCAAAGCCTGTTCTCTTCCAAGAGAAGGTATCGCCAATAAACCCTGCCTTCACGCTAATAGGATTGCTGATCTGCACATCTTTACTGTGTCAGCAAAAAACAAAAACAAAAAAACAAAACAGGATTTCTCCCACAATACTTTGACTTCCACTCTGCAGCTCCTGTCCTGAGTGGCTTGTCCACGCTGTCCACTAAAAATTAAAATCTTGCCTTACTCAAGGACCTGCTGAATTTTGTGGCACTGAGCCTCGCAGCCTGGCAGTCTGTCCCTCGAGCCAAACGGGAACCACCTTCTCTCCTCACTCATGCTAACACACCCTTTAAGACAGGAGAGAATTATTCTCCCATTACCCCAAGGGCCAGCCATTGGCTTACCTTTTCAGACTCACCCACCAATATGCCCAGGGTCAAGCCACCTTCAGTGAGGCCTTCCCGTGCTTTCCTGTCTGTCTAGAAATGTTAGGCATTCCAGGGTTTTCAGCAGGCAGCTCTCCAATCGGCTTGGCTCTAAGTTTTTTAGATCCCCTACCATCCTTTTCCTGCCTCGCCTCGGATCCCAAAGCAAAAGCTAATCAAACCCTAAATTTATGTGTTCTGAGTTTGAAACGGAGAAGGGTTCAAATCTTTATAATTTAAATGGTTTCCAATTCTTTGCTTTCAACAAAATTAAAGGAGGATTGTACGGACTGGTTAGATATCATTAAACATAGTTTTTAGTGATAAATGTGATTGTTATCAGAGAACTCAAAGATGAAATTGCTATATAGCAAACCTCTTACCTATCTATGTGTGTGAACAGATTTTCTCTGTCCTTAAGCTTTTTTTCATAGGAAAGAAAAACAGGTACAAAATTGTTGCTGAGCCTTGTCTTATGCTAATACAAACATGCTATTCATCCACAACCGAACTGATTGAGAGGAAAATGCCCTCTTTTAAGAGGTGGATTTCTGATAAAATTTTAGTTTATAAAAATTTTAATATATATTTATGTTGTTTGGACAACTCTGTATATTAAGTGTAACCTTTGCAGGGGTGCCCGACCCTTTGGCCTCTCTGGGCCACACTGGAAGAAGAGTTGTCTTGGGCCACACACTAAACACACAAACACTAACAAAAACTGATGAGCAACAAAAAGGGTTTTAAGTACATTTATGATTTTGTGTTGGGTCTCATTCATAGCTGTTCTGGGCTGCATACAGCCCGTGGGCCGTGGGTTAGACACACCTGCTGGCCTTAGTAAGATTTCAAAAAAATAATTTAAAAATTTTAATTTATATACTTGTGTTGCAAATAGATATGATAAAGTTATGAATAATATAGACTTTAAAGCATGAAAATAAGTTATATGTAGCATAAACTGGGAGGAACAGAATGGAACTATGAGGAAAAAAGGAATGTTGAAGAACCACTTGTTCTAGTGTTTTTAAAATGAATGATGTTGGCTCTCAAATCACTAAGCTATTTGGATCAAAATGGATCAATATAAAAGAAACAGTTTATAAAGCATCAATATTTACAACACACTGGAAACTGTATCCTTTACAACTATTTAAACTTATTAATGAAATACTTCAGGTGTCAAGTTAAAAATGTGTGAGGAGGCAAATACATTTTCAAAATTCTTTTAGGGAATATTGGAGCAAAAAGGACTGAAGACCAGTGACTGGGTATTTTCTGGACAACAGTTGATGGCAGTGGAGCAGTTAACTGCCCATATCCTCAAGCCAGATCATTGGGTTGAAATTACAGCCTTCTTTTCTTGTATTGTGGGCAAGGTTTTTTTAATCAGAGTATAATTTACACATAGAAATGCATGTATTTTCACAACACACTCGTATAACCAGCACCTAGGTCAGGAGACAGACCAGGGCCAGCCCCCCCTCCCCATGTCCCCCTAGTGCACATACATGTTGTTTTGTCTCCCTGTCTGCTTTTGATCCCATTTCTCTAAAATGGTAACAAATAACACTGACCTCTTAGGGTTCTGAGAGGATTGGATAAGCTGATATCCGAGAGCAGTCAGCACAGCGCCCTGCACAGGGTCGCTGCTGTGCAAGTGTTGGCTGCTATCATGATTCCCAGCGACCACCCAGCCAGTGCCTCTTGGCTTCCCTTCACCCCAGACTGGCTGAGTCTGATGGTCCCAGGGTTCCTGGGTCCAGCAGGGCTACCTTCAAGTCCCCAACACACAGCTTTTTGTGAGAAGGGCTTGGAGAGGACAACTGACGTTGGGGTCATGGCACAGTCAAGGACATAATCACCCTCAGGTAAATGATACACTCAGCCCAAGGTGAAATGTGCAGACTTTATTAGCTGTGATACACTCCACTGTCCTCTAGGGTTCCAAAGGTCATCACAGAACCATCAGCGGCTGAGCAGCTGAGGGCTGGAGCATGGGCTCTCGCAGGTCTGATCAACCTTGGGGCCTGGATCAGGAGGTAGTGGATAACTCTGAGCCAGGAAAAGGTTGCACCCAGCCCACAGCAAAAGTCTCACACAGAAGATCAGAAACTTTTCTTTTCCTCACTGACACCTTCTGTCCTGCAAGTTACCTCCATGCCCAAGACTCTTGCCCACCTTTCCCCAGGCTTGCAATATAAACAGAGGCCTGGAGAAGGCTGGGAAAAGTCCTGAGCCTCCTCACCCCTGCCATCTTGGGTCCCCTGGGTTAGCAGTTTGTAGCTACTCTAGGAGAATAGTTTTCATTGGTCCATTTTGGCAGCTCTCCATTTTCCCCAAATCCTTAAGTCTCACTGCACCCATCTTCAACAACCTACTTCAACTTTGTCTTTTGTCTTGGGGTTCAGTGGCTTTAACTCCCTGAAAATCCAGGATCTGAGCCATGTCTCTGGAACTCCAGCTGCTTGGGGACAGAGCCAAGGTATTCTGGAAGGGAGAGGAAGCGGGAACCACAGACGAGACCCCGTGCCTCCAGGGGATGCAGCGTTGAGGCTAGCGATGACAGGAGCCTGTCAGGCTGCTCCAGTTCCGAAGACAGTGTCGGTGTTTTGGCCATGACCACGGCCAGGTGAGGCATCCTGGAGGGGGTGTGCCTGCACTTTTTGTCTAAGTTACCACTGCTCGGGGCCTGAGAGGGGCAAGAAAGAGGGAATGGGGGAAGGAATGCATTCTGCCTTCAGGCAAGCCCCTGGGGATCCCATCACCTGCTCACCTGTGCAAGGGGCAGACCACCCTGCAGCTGACTAGTTCCTGGACTCTGAGTTGTTGAGGCCTCAGGAAACAAAGCCAGGTCATCGGAGGCTGGGACTCCCAGAATGTAGCTGGTGTGGCCCTGGGGCAGGGGCTGCCGAAGGAGTTGCAGGATTCGGCTGAGGTCTGAGGACATGCGGGACTCCAATCTGCCGAACAGGACAGAACCCCACAGTCAGGGTCAGGGTTGGGGCTGGCAAAGCAGTTCAGGTTCTGAGGACAGCTCCCAATTTTGTAGCCTACAGGCTGCTCCTGCTGGTTGGAATGGTAGCCTGGGGGCTACCTGAAGCTATTTCCCTGCTACAATCCATAGCCTCTGCCCAAAAATTCCCCTTAGCACACCCCTGACTTCAAAAATAAGCAACTAGGCACCATACATACATCATCTGGTCCTCATCTAGAAGCTTTGACATGGGTATTCAGATTGTCCCCATTTCATGAAGGGCAAACTGAGGCACAGAGTGATTAAGTGACTTGTCCACACTCTTGCTGGTTAAATGCAGTGTCAGAATTTGACCCCAGGATTATACTGCCCCTAAGCCCTAACTCTGTCACCACAGCCCTGTCATCCAGAGACCACACCCCTTTCCCAAGGTCCCATGAAATTTGTTTCTGCAGGAAGTTGTGCCCCTCCCTCAAGAAAGCTTCCTGGGCTTGCTCCTGGGTTTGCTGGGACAAACATCAGGGCTGCAGAGGACTGCGGCTAAACTGGCTGGGCCAATCTGAAACTTACAGGATGTCCCATAATGCTCCTGAACCACCAGGAGGGGGCACCCGTGCCTAGCCTGCTGCTGCGCTTGCTCTCTGCAGCCCTCAGAACCCAGCCGGCAGGGCACTCACCTGTTCACCTGGGCCTGGAGCTGCTCTAGCCTGAAGTTCAGGTCCAGGGGCCAGCAGTCTGGGTCTCCCTGAGGATCTGGAGGGCTGTCCCTTGGCCTTGAGGGCACTTGCTGCAGCAGCTCAGGCCAGAGGCCAGATGCATCTGAGAGGCTCAGGGATGGTGCTGCACCTGCAAGAGGGGAAGGAGAGACTGAGCTTGGCTTAGAGGGTCCACACACCTCAGCCTATGCCCCTCCCCCTACCTGCAATGGGAACACAGGGCGGGAGAAGTGGCTGTTTTTACCTGGGTGCAATGAAATATGAGGTCCTGCTTCCATAGAGGTCTGGCATCCACCACCCAGAAGGCTATAGCTCTGGGAGGGGGCTGGGGTCCCAGAACTGGGGGACTGGCTGGGTGAGGACATCTAACCCTGGCCTCACTGTCCAGGAAGCTGAAGCCCAGTGGGTCCCCTGGTGCCTTGATGTGGAATCCCAGGGGCTCAGCCAGTATATCCCCTCCCGCCTCTTTGTGTCGACACTAGGCACCCGCGCTGGTCCTCACTGTGTCTCTAAGCACACAGGACGAGGAAGGGGACAAGGCCTCCAGCACCGGGTCTAGGGAGGGAGACCCCTTCCACTCATCCAGGGCCTGGGAGGCCTCTCCCAGAGGAAGCGAGATGGAAGAACTGAGAAGGTCCAGGAGGCTGGCAGGGACTTTGGGCTGGAGCAGAGCAGATGCTGCCAGGGACCGGCCCGCTCACCTGACTGGCTGTCACCGAGGAAGAAGCCTTGGTGGTCCTGACTGCCTGGAGCCTGAAGGGGTGATGACTGGAGACCCCCATGTGCCTTGTGGGGAATAAGAGCATCAAGTAACAGGGACCAAAGCTGGGACAGGGCCCTTTGTTGTCCCTTGCCCCCTCATTCCCTTGTGACAACTAGGTGAGAAAATGGCGAGAGATGGCTGGGCTCCCCAGTTATGCTCCAGGCAGTTTCCTGCAGGCTCTCTCCTGGTGGGTGGGCAGGAGATGCACAGGGGCTTGGAGACATGTGACCCCCACAGAGCCTTGGGAAAGGCTGCTTTGAGCATACAGATTGGGTGGGAGGGAGGCAAGATGTTCTTCCCTCCCTCACTTTCCTGAATGTCTTGATGCTCCCACCTCAGCGTGGGCCAGTGGGGAGTCTTCTTGGAGGAGATGGGGCCTGGAACCCCCAGTCCATTCAGGGGGTGCCCTCAGGAGCACCCTTGGTGGCTCACCCTTCTGGTACCCCCAGTTAGGAGCCACCCAGGGGGCTGCAGATGGCCACAAAGGCCACATCACTCTTGCCCTGGTGTCCAGCCACATGGGAAGGGGAGAGACTGGTGGGGGGGGGGGATAACAGCAAAGGGCACAAGGTGCAGAGGGCTGTCTTTAGTAAGAAAACCTGCCTCAGCACCATGCCCTCCAACCCCGGGTGTGGGGCCTGGGTCAGCAGATTCCCTCCTCCTGAGACTGAGGGGTCATGTTGGGGGAAAGGAGGGCTCCAAGCCAGGGCCTCAGCCACTGTTGCCCCTGGCAAGAGTGCCAGCCACCTCCTTCCCACCGGCTGATTCCAGGCCCCCTCCTCCATGCAGCCGGGCCTCCAGTCTGTACGGCCCATCCCATTCCTTGGCAACCCTGAGCTCCACAGAAATCTGCGGTCTCCCTGCACACCTCCTGACTCCCTTGTTTATTTCACTGTGTGGCTCTTTATTTTTCCTGACTTGCTTAATCTCCTCCACTGAGTGATAAGATTGAGAGGAGAGACAGCTCTTTCACTTCTTAACACCCCTGGGCCCTCGCGGTGAGCCCCGGGATGGAGAACACCCTTCCTTTCAGCTTGGCACAATGGGTGGGAGGAGCCTGGGCTAGGGAGTCACACACACTTGACTCCACAGTTTGGCTCTGCCATTACTGTATGGCTGCCTGTGGGTCTGTATGGCTTTAGTCAGTTTATCCTCTCTGGCCCCCGTTTCCTCATCTGGGAAATGAGGATAATAATACGATCTTCATGGAGAGGACTAAATGGGATCGTGCAAAGGAAGCTCAGCACTCAGCACACAGAGGGTGCTCAGTTACTGGTAGTTATCATCATACTGAGCCTTAAACAGGCCACAGTAGACACAGAAGAAATTATGGTAAAGAATGCAGCGTGGGGTTGAAAGAAAAGGAGGTGGTCAGATGGGTCCCCCCAGGCCAGGCAGGCCACGCTCTCAGCAGGCTGCCTGGGAATTATCTGTTACCAGCTGGCCAAGGACCACCACCCACCCTGGCCTACCCAGCCCAGACTCACGTCCCGCAGGTTGAAGGTGACTTCCAGCTTACTCCAGAAGCTGTCTGCGAAGGCCGGGTACATATCCAGCACCTCCAGCAGGTCTGTCCGCTGGATCTTGTGCAGGTCGCAGTAGGTCAGGGCCCGCACATCCGCACTGGACTTGCCAGGCTGGGCGTGGAGGCTAACAGGCTCCCCAAAGATGTCATTCTTTCCTGCCAGCCAGAGGGACAGGGATCTCTCCAGGGTCTGGCTCCAAGCTCTCCCCTAAGGAGCTTCCCCAAGCGGCCTCGTTCAGGACCTCTCTCCCACCTCAGGAATTCTGCCAGGCTGGGGTTTGGTGCTCAGGATCTAGCTCTGGGGACAAGGCTGGAGGAGCTGGCTGGGGATGAGGAGTGTGCACTTACCTTGTCCTGTGAGCTCTGCAGAGATCCCCCTTCCAGCATGTGGGTGCTTCTGCTGTCCCTAGGCCCTGAATTCCCCTCCTACTTCCACATGCTTTGGCACTGCCCCTGCCCCTGTCCTGGGGGACAGTGAGCACTAAAGGCTCCATGCTCAACCTCTTCCCCTCTCCTCAGCCTGTCTCGGTGACATAAGAGTGCAGGCAACCCAGGGTCAGGAGCTCCTAGCTCCCCCAGCACAGAGCCTGAGGCTTCTGTTTGTGCTCCCACTCCCCATCGTGGCACCGGGTAACCAGTGTGGCCCTGGCAGAGGAGGCCTGGGGAAGTCACTTCCCCTCTTTGGGCCCCAGTGTCCTCATCTCTAAAATGGGAATAAGCATATCTGCCTTGACTACCCTCCAGGCTGTCCATAGAAGCAGGCACAACACTTGAGAAAGTACCTTGAGTAGCAAGAGGCACCAGGCAGGTTTATGCAAGTCACTGGTATCAACAGATGCCACAGGGTGGACATGGGCTGATACTTGGGGCAAGTGTCAAGGGCATTGGGCTCTCCTGGTGTCACACTGTGCTGGCCAGAGGGCATATACATGAATAAGATGCTGCCCCACCCACAAGAAGTCCCTAACATTCTTGTGAGATAGGCACACAAGCAAAAGCAACTAGTTTACAAAATGACCTTTGATCCTTAAATAGGGAAGAACCGAGAACTATGAGGCCACAGAGGAGGGAGGGTCATTGCACTAGGAGGACTTGGGGGCAGGGAGGAGGGGGGCTTACAGAAGCAGTGAAATGGGGGCTGGGTTGTGGGAATTATGGAGGTCCGGGCCCCAAGGAGAAAGGCAATCTGGGCAGAAAAAACAGTGTGTGGTCAGTGCTGTAGTCGGGCTGGAGGGCAGAGAGCCCAGGGCCAGATGGGGTGCGTTGCTTGCTTTGACATCCACTCCCTACACCAAGTTCAGCCCCCTTGGCCCAGCCCTGCCAAACAAGGGTCACTAATGGTTTTTGCAGACAGTGATGGATGGAGGCCAGGACCTGTCTCCCAAGAAAACAAGCCCTAATGTCATTCACAGAGGGGAGAACTGAGGCCTAAAGAGGGAAGGGACTTTCCAGGGTCACACATGAAACCCATGAGCTTGAAACCCAGGCAACATTATAAAGCGATGGTTTTCCAGTAGATGAAGGATTACGATTTAATGTTCATTTCCACTCAGGAGAAAATGAGAAAATTTCACGTCTCTAACTGAAACTTAAATTGGACTGGCTTCTTAATTATTAATAATAATTATTATCCCTCCCTTGTGGATGGCACTTCTAAAGCAGGCTGGCAGAGGGAAGTTCTCAGATAGGAGATGTGCTTAAGCTCGGCCATGAAGGGTGACCGGAGTCTGCCAGGCAGGAGCGCAAGGCAGCTGCTCCCCACAGAGCTGCAGCCTGTGCGAAGGCAGGCACGTGTAGCAGAGACAGGCAGCTCTAGAGAGTGATTAGTAGTTTCATGGCTGGAACCTGAAGTACAGAGGGAGGGTGGCAGGGCCTCGGGTAGCCAGGCTGGAGAGAACTGTGCACACAGGGGTTCGCTCTTATCCTGTGGGCCATGGGGAACCGTGGAAGGACTCAGAGCAGAAGAGCAGTGTGCACAGCCGGCAGAAGGTAGAAGGTGGTGTATGGGAGCAGACCAGATGCAGGCACATGGGAAAGAGCTCCTGACACCTGCCCAGGGAGGACACGATGAGGCCTGGGCCCAGGTAGGGACACAAGCCGTGTGTGGGACAGAGATGGAAACAGACAGGGCTCTATGGCTGCCTGGATGAGGGGCAGCAAGATCCCTGGCCCAGGCAACAGATGGTTCACAGTAACAGCGATGCCAGCAGAGCCGCCTTGGAGGGCAGATGAGGATTCCAGGGTGAGATATGTCATTTGGTCGTCCTGAGGACTCTAAGGGTGGCCACGCCAGGAAGGAGCAGAATATGCCTGTCTAAGGAGAGACTGGGGCTAGGACGGAGTTCCGGGTGCCTGAGGCACAGATGGAGGCTGAGACGCTGGGAGCAAGGAGCTGGCCGAGGTGAGGGTGTAGGGTGAGGAGAAGACACCAGAGCCCCACACTTGGTGAGCACCAGCTGAGGGCAGACCAGAGGGAAAGGAGGGGTCACAGCAGCCCGAGGGTGGCCAGTCCAGAGTGGCTAGAGGAGAGCCCTGCCCTGGAGAGCAAAGGAGGGCAAGGCTGCCATCCTGGTCAGGGATTGGGGGTGGGCTAAAGTCAGGGGAGGGAGGGAGAGGCAAGGAAAATGAGAGAGAGAGACCCCTGTGAAGCTCAGAGAAGTGAAGTGACCTGCCCAAGGTCACACTCACACAGTTGCTAAGTGGCAGGGGTGCATGTGCCCCACATCTGTCCCCTACCCAGTGCTCATATCCTTCCTCCAAAGTCCAGCTGTCCCTGCAGTTGTGTTGAATAACACCGGAGCCCCACTGCACCCCAGACAAACCCTTGTCCTCTCACTCTGTGCTCCCCAAGAGTGAAAGACGGTAGGAGCTTGCCTGGTCTTCTGGGTCAGACATGTGGCCCTGGAACCCCTGTTTGGCAACTTACCAGCATGATCTCTCTGAGCCTCAACTTCCCTATCTGGAAAATGGACCTATGGCAGAGGTTTGTTTTAACGATTCAGTGAGCTGGGGATAAAGCTCTCTGTAGCACACGCTCAGCACATGCAGGTTATAAGATGTGCCACTATCGTCATTAGAATGGAGTGGTCTAACCCCGCTGCCCCCACTCGCCCCGCCTGACCTACCTAGGATGGCCACGACCACGTCGTCGCGCAGGATCTCGATGGAGCCGCGGGAGATGAAGTAAAGCGTGGAGAGCACATCACCGAGGTGCACAAGCGTGTCCCCGGGCGGCGCATGCGTCGTCTTGAACTTGACGGCAAGCGCGCGCAGGCAGCCCTTGCTGGCTCCGCGGAACGCGGGGCAGTGCTGCAGCAGCGCGCGGTGCAGGTGCAGGCAGATGTCGGCCTGCAGGCACTCGGGGAAGCCCTTCAGCACCTGCAAGTCGAAGTGGGCGGGGTTCGGGGAGCAGGCAGGGAGGGCTCTGGGAGCGTCCTGAGCCCATGGGACCTTGTATTCCCCCGCTGCATTAGCCAGAGTTGGGACTTGAACTGGGTTGTCCACTCTGCCCAGGGCAGGTGGCGGGAGCTCACCGCGTTCATGTCGATGCCGTTGGTGTAGGACCAGGCGTGTTGGAAGTACTCTTCCAGGCGCTGCCGCAGCGGGCTGGGGATCTGGTGGAAGCGGATGAATTCCTTGACACGCAGCATCTGCGTGTGGTAGCGCGCGGTGCCTGAGTACAAGCGCTGGATGATGGCGGACACGTTGCCAAAGATGCTGGCATACATGAGGGCTGGGGCGGGGTAGCGAGGGTGCGGGGAGTGAGCTCCTCTGCATGCCCCAGGCCTCACCAGCCCAGGGCCTGCTCCAAGCCTCCCTCTTCCTGGGAGCCCTCTGTCCAGGGCAAAGTCAGAAGTGCCCAGGACAGCACCAGGGCACCTGGAGGACAGAGGCCCATGGGCTTTCTGCCCTCCTTGGTCTGCACTGTGCCTCCTGGCATCTTCCCAGGCCAGCTCCAGGGCACCTGGGCCCAGAGGCCGAACTCCTGAGAAGGAAGAACTAAGGCAATGGAAATTTTTAGTTTAGATTTGTTTTCTCTTTCAGCCGTAAAAATATAATAAAGGGAAAACTCTTGGTCTCTTGTTTTCACCCATTTTTTTTCTTGTTTTTTGTTTTTCTGGGTTTTCACATCTCTAAATACTCTGAACATGACAACTTAATCTACGTGTAAAATTCCACACTGCCTCCTGTGTTCCTAGACCAGGAGCCTAGGGAGGCAGGCAGCGCAGTGCAGGGCCTGAGAGCACACAGCCTGGGAACTGCCCCTGGACTGGAACTGGGTCCCTGTGTATCCCCAGGCAAGTTAGGGCCTCTTCTTGGTCTGTAAACTGGGCCCATAATACAGCCCTCACCGGGGTAATGATGGGAATGAAATGTGGGCCTTTGCTAAGCACTTAAAAAAGAGTGCCCGGCAGCTCTGGCTTCATGGGCATGCGACCCATGCTAAGAAAGGGCCTGCATTTGGTTTATTCTCTGCTCTCACCATCTTTGCAATTCTTAATGTTTTTTAAACAAAGGGCTCTGCATTTTTATTTTGCACCGGGCCCTGCAAATGACGAAGCTGGTCCCGGTTCCTGGCACATAGCAAGGGCTGTCTGGGTGTTAAATTCTGTGTATAGTTGGTGTGTACCGGCAGTATTTCACCGTGCTGTATGCTTAGGATCTGCCCATCACACATGTTGTTACTGTGTTCTGTTATGTCTCATTACAAAACTAAAATCGAATTCTGTGGGCAAGGCCAGGGGCATGAGGTGGCACTCACAGCCGATGAGCATGACGCAGATGGAGAAGACCTTCTCTGAGTTGGTGTTGGGGGAGACGTTGCCGAAGCCTACGCTGGTGAGGCTGCTGAAGGTGAAGTAGAGGGCAGTGACATACTTGTCCTGCACTGAGGGGCCGGAGGCCGGGTCGCTGCCATTGTAGCGCTTGCCAAGCTGCTCGCCCAGGCTGTCCAGCCAGCCGATCTTGGGCTCCAGGTAGGGCCGCTCCACGTTGCCGATGGCATACCAGATGCAGGCTAGCCAGTGTGCAATGAGCGCAAAGGTGCACATGAGCAGGAAGAGCACGGCTGCCCCGTACTCAGAGTAGCGGTCCAGCTTCCTGGCCACACGCACCAGCCGCAGCAGCCTCGCTGTCTTCAGCAGCCCGATCAGGGTCGTGGTCTGCAGGGGCAGGGAGGGAGCCATGCGGCAGGTGGTCAGCCCTTGAGAGGCTTCGCTCAGGACCATATTTGTTTACTCATGCGTATGATCACACAGTCACTCAACAAAGACTCGTGAAGAACCTGCTCTGGGCCAGGATCTTGGCAGCGGGGTACAGCATGGAACCTTAAAGAGCTCTCAGCCTAAAGCTCAAAATCAGTGTTACGGTTACTAGGACAGCAATCTAGGGAGAGCACGGAGGGAGGGGAGGTCGAGTCTGCAGGAGCAGAGCAGGGAGGCTACACAGAGGAGGTGACACATGAGCTGAAGCTTGAGATGAGGCTGGGCCTCCAGGCAGATAGGAAGGAGAAGGAAAGGGCATTC
The DNA here is from genome assembly GCA_004024845.1 of Tonatia bakeri. Taxonomy (NCBI): domain Eukaryota; kingdom Metazoa; phylum Chordata; class Mammalia; order Chiroptera; family Phyllostomidae; genus Tonatia; species Tonatia bakeri. The sequence goes on from PVIA01006160.1 coordinate 88,206, forward strand.
CAGGCTCAGGGAGCAGCATGCTCAAAAGCCTGGAGGTGTGAAATGGCACAGTCCACGTGGGAACCAAGTGTGGCATTACAGCCTGCAGCTCAGTGAGGAAGCTGTCGGAGTAGAGAGAAATGAGGCTGGAAGATGGGCAGGGGCTGCTCCTGTGGGCCTGAGGGTCCATAAAGAACTTGGCTTTATTCCAAGGCACTGAGGAGCCATTTGCAGTTGTGAGGACAGGGTCAGATAAGTAGCAGGCTCATACAAGTGATCTGAAACTCTCTCCGGCTTCTGTGTGGAGGGGGCGAGGCTGGCAGGTGTGGGGCTGGGGTGGGCCACTCAGTGTCTAGTCAGGGGCAGTAGGGGTGCAGAAGAGGGGAGAGGACTTGGGAATAGATTTGCTGGGAGGGGGTGGGTATGGGAACAGGGAATCATAAGGGATAGCCCTTGCTGTAAAAACTGGGGGGTAACAGGAGCACATAAGGTAGAGCTGTCTGAACTGGAAGGCTGATCCCAAAGAGGTGGTGCAGAAGGACACAGTGGGACTAGAAGCTGTATGAAAAGCATGAAAACGTCCTCATAATACTATGGGAAGTGGACTTGGCGCAGTGGAGGGACTCAGGAGTGAGAAGGGGTCAGGCTGCGTTGAGGAACGGCTTGCATGAGGGGCTGGAGCTACAGAAATGTCCATCCCAGAAGGGGCCGGATTCTGGAGCACAGGGAGGCCGCCCAGACCCGGGGCCAGTCCTTCTCCAGCTGCAGGAGCTGACCCAGAGGGGGTTCGCTCACCTCATCAGAGCCAGTGCGGAAGATGAGCAGGTCGAAGGGGATGGCTGCCACCATGTCAATGAGGAACCAGCCCTTGAAGTAGTGGACGGCGATGCGGCGAGGGTGGCTGACCACTTCGTCGTTGGTGTTGACATAGGTGGTGCGGAAGTTGATGACAATGTCCACGACAAACATGATGTCCACGATGAGGTCCACCACGGTAAGTGGACTGCAGGTGTAGCTGCAGTCCCCGCGCTGAGACTCGTCCTGGTCGCTGAGCAGGAAGGCGGCTGAGTAGGGCGTGAAGACGGCCGTGTAGATGACCAGCAGCAGGATGAGCCAGTCCCACACAGCCTTGAAGGGGCTGTAGTGCAGGAGGGTCCCACGGTGCATGCGCGGTGCCTGCAGCTTGTACTCGGGCAGTACGTCCGCACCCAGGGACAGGACCTAGGGTGGGGGCCGTGGAGCGGTTGGTGGGGCAGCCACCGCGGGTGAGGTGGGTCTGGGAGAGGTGAAGATGTGGGGTGATGCCTAGGAAGGCCCCGTGGGTCCTGGACCAGTGTGGGCCTCCCCTGGGGCCAGCTCTCAGAGCTTTCCCTGGAAAGAGTCAGATTTGGGTGTGAAGCTAATCTGGGGCCTCGACAGGCCCTGAGTACCAGGGAGCCTTTACTATTTCTCCTACGTCCTGGGGGGGTTGATCCTTACGTTCAGCTGAGCCCTCTCCACTCTGCCCTCCCGCCCTCAAGGCCCAGCCCAGCCCTGTGTGCCCCGCCCTGCAGGCCAAACCTGGGTGACCTTCTCGGTGACATTCTGGGTCCGCTCCACCACCTTGTGGGGCGCGATGATCTCAATCTCCGTGGTGGAGCCTGAGCGGTGCTTCTCCAGGTTGAACTCCACGAAGTTGAGTGTGAATTGCGGAATTTGGCTGATGGTCCTGTACTTGACCCTGCTTGTGCCAGGCCCCTGTGTACCCGGCCTGCCGTGATAGCCCTCTGAAAGCAGGGCCAGGGTCAGAGCAGCCAGACCCAGGGACCAGCTGCTCTGTCTGGTGCCCACACAGGCTCCCCCCTCCAACACCTGTATCCCACCTCACCAGAACCCAGGAAGCTCGGAGGCAGCAGGCGCTGGGATAGGCTGCGGCTTCCGCTCTTGGCCAGGAGTTGGGCCAGATCCTCAAAGTTGAGGATGAACATGATGACGGCTCCATCCTCGTTCTTCACGGGTACCACGTCCACCAGGCAGCGAAAGCTGGAGGCTGCAAGCACCATGGTGGGGGGTGGCCACTGAGGGGGTCCTCTCCTGCAGGAGCCTGGCCAGGGAAAGCTAGGGAGAGGGCTGAGTAAAGGTCAAATTGAGGGCAACCACAGGGTGAGGAGGGTGGGGAGAGCAGCTAAGCTGCTCATTAGGAGATAATGTAGCATCAGGTCCAAGTCCATGCTCAGCCCTCAGCTCAGGGCTTAACCTTGAGGTTTGCTTCTGCTGTAATTAAAGCAGAGCAGATGGGGGTGGATTAGGTGTGGGAGGCAGAGGTCAGGCATTCTACCTCATGAAGCTCTGGCTGGCCCTAGGTTCAGCTCCCATGTTCCCATCCCACAAAGCCAACACATGATGAAGGACCTCGTCACTGAGAACACACTAAGTGCTGGGCACCGAGCCAGTTGCCATATGAGGCCTCAATCTCCATGATGGAGCACAGTGGGTCTTTGAGGGTGGGAGGCAGAGACCCCCATTCTGCAGATGAGAGCCTAAGTTCTGAGAAACTGACTTGCTGGGGCTGGGAGGGGACACGGAGCAGGGATCCCTGAGTTCTCAGTACACAACAGCTTGGAGAGGGGAAGGGGCTTTGTCTGGCATGGGAATGCTAGAGTGGAGGCCAGACTGCTGCTCCAGGCCTGGAAGGGGAGCAGGGTTTCAAGGCAGAGGTGCAGGGGGGACTGTGGGCTGGGGTCTGGGGAGGAAGACAGATGGCAGTGTAGGGACAGAACAGGCCCTTCCTGCCACTCTCTCCACCCTTTTGGGCAGCCCAGATCCAGCCTTTTGCCTTATTGTTCCTCTCATTCTGCTTGCTGCAGGGTCTTGCTCCCCTGCCACTGTGGGTGGACGGAACAAAACAAGCTAAAATTGCCTTTGGGTGGGGTGGGTGGGTGAGCCTTCTCTCCACAGTACCTAGTGGGCCCACGTCCCTCAATCAAACCATTGGTGGGTGTCAGGCCCAAAGCAGGATCCTAAGGGGCGAGGGCCTCAGGTAAATGTGCAAACCAGAAGACAGAGCCGCTCAGGCTCGGGTCTGTCTCATCTGCCAGCAGCCAGCACCTGTCCCAGGTGTTGCTTGTTGATTGAGTGGATGAATATGTATGTAAATGTGAGAGAGTGGGAGGTCTGCTGGCAGGAATATCGCTCCTTTGGGGTCTACTGGAGCCACTCTTCCCCCGGCTCCCCATTAGTGCTCACTTCCCTAGGTGTCTCTTCGCAGCCATCGGTACTGGGGTGCAGCTGAGCTGTGTGTGTCTTCCCTCCCACGTTCCTCCCTGGGAGCAGGAATCTCCTGGATCGGATTCCCGGACTCCCAGGCACCAGGCAGCCGTCTGTCAGCTGCTGTACTGAGCCCCAGGGGAGACATCCACACTGAGAAGAGGCTGCCCATCTGCCTCTGGGACCCACTCCTGGGCTCACTGTGCTGTAGGCCTTCCTCCTGGTCCAGAGCCTGGCACCCTTGTCAGCCTGGGGCATGGCAAGGCATGGGCACCAGGACCTAGCCAGGAAGCCTCCTTGGCCAGCAGCCCAAGCCACTGCCCGGAAGGTCAGACTACCTCCTCATGCTCTCTGGCATTGCAGAGATGTGGCCTGGCAGGGGCCAGGGAGAGGGCATAGCTGGGCAGAAGGGCAGGGCTTCTGGGTTCTCTATGCTGCTGGGAGCAGCCAAAACCCAGTCTTTGAGTGGTTGTACCCATCCACTGATGCTATCTTTGGAAAACTGAAGCTGAGAATGGACCGAAGACCAGCCATCATAGCAGTGAGGCCTGGAGGGGGCCATAGGTGGCACACCCATGCCTGACCTTCATGCTTGCTGCCCATTGGGTGTGCAGAGACAAGAGGCTATGAGGGTTTGGATGAGTTCAGAGCATTCTTTCCACCCATCCCTAGACTGTCCTTGCTCATGAATAACTGTGGGTGATCAGAATTTGGTGTGTTGTCCTGGGCTATGTCCAGGAGTGGCAGTGTCCGTGTGCCCTTGCCTTGTTCCTAGAGCAAGGGCCCCACTCTCTGTCTCATACTCCCTTTTAGGGGCTCCTCCTACCACCCACCCCTCTGACCAAGAGCAGCAGTTTTGTCTGCCACATACACACACACCCTTCTTCCACTCTTCTCCGTCTCTTGGATGTGCCCCTTCTTTCACGTTCGCTTTGTTCCTGTGCTCTCCTCTGCCCTTCGGCCCTCGTGTGACCTCTGCACAGCCTCCCTGCCATCTAGTACCTCCATCTCTTTATGCACATCACATCCAGGACCGAGATGAGACTTCAGGAAGGAGCTGCTGCTAAGACAGGGGCTATTCCTACCCGCTCCCTGCTTGGTGTTTCTGGCACTCATGAGGACCCTGTCCTCCCCGTCTGGAGCAGAGGACTAGAGGAACCCCAGGCCCCCTCTAGCCTGACTTAAGGATTCGGGGACCTGGCAAAGCTGGGCAGGGCTGGTGCCCACTGGAGGTACGGGTAGGGGTGGGGGAGATGCAAGGGCTCCCCATCTCTTCCTCCAGACTCTCATCGGTTCTAGTCTTGTGGCCCTCCTATCCCTTCTCATCTGTTAGGCTCACACTCTTGCTTTAAAGGCAGATGGGGGAAGAGCCAGTTTCTTAGGGGTCTTGGAGCCCTGTGTCAGGGGGTGATTTTTGCCAAGTGTCCTGGCCTCTTTGAGCCCAACGTTATGCAGCCACACAGTGTAGAGATATATGGACACGGATCTTCCTCTTTGACTGGGAGAACTGCCACTGGATTACTCCTTTAGAGGAAAAGAGAATTATAAATAAACCAGCTAGAATTCTGTTCAGTTTCCTACCTCCCTGGAATCAGGGGGAATGGGGCAGAGGAGGTATTAACCTGAGATGGGAGGAAATTAGCATTAGGATGCACCTCAGCAGGGTTGTACGAGGTATATTAACATGATTTTTTTAAAAAAGGTCATGTGGTCTGAATGAACCATGAGGTGAACACAATTATCTGAAAACCACATCCTTCCCTTAGCAAAATGTAAACTGGGAAGCTTCCTTTCCTGGGCTTGTTTTTCAGGCCAATTTTGGGCAGGTCCAGGTGGTTAAAGGCTCGGACTATAGGACAGGGAAAGGCTCGTGGCAGAGGTGAGAGTAGATAGGCATTTGGGGGCATCGGGAACGTGGGTAGTTTTCCATTCTCACCTAGGGTCAGCCTGTGAGACTAGGTTGTCAGGGTCGATTCCGAGAGCTGGAGGACCCAGCAGGACTCAGAAGACCTAATTCCTGATCTCAGAGGGCCAAGGCCTGGCCTTGACCTCTGCCCCTTGCCCAGTGAAATCCATGGTGCTAAGGAGACTGTAAGAGTCCTGATCTGATATCTTCAGGAGTCTAGAATCAGACTCCTCTGGGCCCAGGCAGAGAGAGCTCTGGGCTCAAGGGGACAGACAAAGAAAGACCTGTAATTCCCCCTCATTTCCTGCTGTCCCATCCTGTTCCCCCAGCACCCTTCTCATCCCCTCTGACTGTCACCTCCTCCCTGCAATGATATGAGGAGAAGTCACAGCTTTTTTAAGTACTCTGACTTCATTAACCCTGTGAGTGCCACCATACTAAGCCAGATTCTCCCTACTCCCCTAATCTCTACCTCTGCATTCACTTGGGTGGCAGCAGCAGGAGACAGCCACAGGGACAGCCAGGACCTGCTCAAGAAGCACTCCAGAAGGCCTTAAACACACACACACACACAGTTACATTCACACTTATGCCCATGCTCCACACACACTGGCCCTTGGAACTGGAGCTTCAGGGTCGCTTAGTCCAGTCCAGAGGTGCCTGACCCCCATCTGCATGCAGACGGCCCCTCAAGCCTGCTTTACTTGGGGAAGGCCTGTTCTGGGGCTTCCTTTCCCAAAAGTCCTGCCTCTGCGCTCAGAGGCAGTTGGGGTCCTTCCTCCCCTCTGGGATTACTCAGAACAGAGATATCTCCAGGGAAGAACCCAAAGATCTGGCATCCAACGCCAGGTTGGAACCCAGCAGTAGGATGCTGGGCAAATCCCTTCTTTTTCTTAAGCCTTGGTTTCCTCATCCATAAAATGAAAGGATTCACCTAAGTCAGTGGTTCCTAGACTTGGCAGAATATCCAAACCACCAGGGAGACTTTTCCAAATATACCTGTTTGGGCCTCACCTCACACCTCCGAGTCAGCCTCTCTCTAGGAAAGGCGAGTTTTGGAAAACAAGCCCCAGGTAATTTCAAAAGTACGTTCAGGATCCTAGTTCCCACCCATCTCCCTCTGTGCCTCATCCAGTAGATAATGAGAGGTCCTGGTGGGGAGAGTCTCAGAGGCCTGTGGAAGTCTTGATCATCAGCCCCTGCCCTATGCTTCCGTTCTGCTTGCTGTAAACTTGGGCTGGTGTGACATCCCCAACTGGATGAACCTCCAGGTCAGGCCAAACTCCAGACCCTCTCCCCAGGAGGCCAGGTTGGGAGAGCCAGGACCACCCCTCTTTCCTATCCAGCAGCCCCCATGCTTTGCTTGGCCACAGATGCCTTGATTCCTCCCCTAATCCCCAGAGCAGACAGAGATAAGGAAAGGTTAATTTCTGTCCCAGTTGCCTGACAGCTGGGCTGACAGTGACAGAGTGGACAGTCAGGAAGCCAGGGACATCGGAGAGGGATGGTGGGGCGGGAGGCCCTGCCTGAAGTGAGAGCTCAGCCTGGTGTCCAGTTTCTGAAAAGGACCTCTCAAGGTGGCACATCCAATGCCCATCACTTCCCCATACAGATGAGGAAACAGGCCCAGAGAGGAAGCAGGATTTATCCAGGTTCTTGGTCCTGGGGGGGGTTAGTGGCCTCCCCACGGTCACCTGGCAGTCCAACAGAGGGGCCAAAAACCTGCAGCTCAAGGGTGTCTCACCATCCTTGCGGTAGTAGAGGATGTCCACCTTGCACTCCTCGGCCCCCAGCAGGGCCTGCGCCAGGCGGGACATGGCACTGCGTGGGGTGTTGGGGCCCGTGAGGAAGTCGCAGGTGCACGGTTGTTGCATCACCTCCACTCGGGAGTAGCCGAAGAGTTCACAGAAGCCATCGTTGCAGTAAATGATGGCGCAGTTCTCCATCTGGGCATTGGCGATCAGGAACTTTCGACCTGGGTGGGAGGGGTGAGGGGAAGGATTGGGTGGCAGGGAGGGAAAGATTATAGGGACTCTTGGCAGCAGTGAGGGGTGTCTAGATGAGGGAGCGGAGCAGTGACCATGATGAGGGAGGGGGTGGTCAGGTCTGGGGAGGGTGGGAAAACCAAGGAAACCAGAGTCGTGGGGGAAGGTCATGGGACTCCTGAGAGTTAATGGGGGAGGGGGGTCAGGAGAGGGGAGCAGCATAGTGACCAGAGAAGTGGGGGAAGGGATGTCAATACTGGGGATTCTGGGAAGACCAGGGTAATAAGGGGGTCAGTGAAGTGGGAAGGAGGCCTAAGGCTTCCTGGAGACAGTAGAGGGTCAGGAGGAGGGAGCAGGGATGTGACCTGGGGGTCAGGCCTGGGGTGAGCCCCTAGACCTAGAAAGACCGGAGTGGTCAGGGTCAGGAGGTGAAAAGGAGAAAGTCGAGGAAACCTCCTGAGGGAGTGTGTGTGTGTGCGTGTGTGTGAAGAGGGGGAAGCCAGGCAGTGATGGAAGGGGACGTCAGGGCTTGGGGGGCAAGAAAACAAATTAGCGGAGGAAGGAGGGGCTGTGCTCTGACAGTTGTGCGCCAGAACAGAAGAGGACAGGCATTTGAGGTAAGTGGGGCCCGCTGGAGAAGGTGTTCAGGGACATTAAAGCGAAGAATTTTGCATTCAGCATCCGGTAACCTCCACCCTGCTCCTTCCAAAGTTAGCAAAGGGGTCCAACTATTGCTGCCAAGGAACCAGGACTCCAGATCCACCCCCCCCACCCCAATGCAGACACTCACTCTGGCCCTCGAACTTGCGGATGATGGTGTCCAGATAAGTGTTCTGGGGCGCGACGTGGCCCCTGCGGACCGGCATTTTCCGACCACGGCCTCTGCCCGGAGCCACCAGCGCCCCGGCTCCCCGCGTCTCCGCTTGTCCGCGGGTTCAGCAGCGTCTGGCTCTGGGTGGGCGCCGCCCCCAGGGAGGGCCGCGGGGCTCCGTGCCCTGCCCGCCCGCCTGCGCCTACCGTCTGCTTCCCTCCCCGGCCCTCCCGGGCGGCCTCTCGCCGCGCCTCCTCCCCTCCGCGGCGGCCCGGGAGCTGTCCGCGCCGTGGTGCTGAAAGAAGTCGAGCGGAGGCGGCGGGGCGGGGTCCGCGGGGCGGGGGCAACTTCTCCTGGACTCCACGGGGCAGGGGCGGGGCCACGACTCCTAGGGGGCGGAGCAGGGCGGGAGCCTCCAGGAATGGGGCAGGGCTTCTTTGTGGAGCTTCTGCTCTTGTTCCAGTGGCCAGTGGCCTCAGCCCCTCTCGGACTCTCTCGTGACACCGAAAGGCACTTTGGATGTTGCCGGGGCGAGTCTCTCAGGCAGGGGAAGGGGGGGAGGGCAGAACGGGTTGTCGGAAGCCTCAGATGGTCTTCTGTTGAAGATTATCGCTGGACCTGACCCTGGCTATAGTGCGGTTAGATTCTTGCCTGTCTTGCCAAGTGCCCTCCAGCTGAACCCCACTGCCCATGCAGAGCTCTTAATGGCAAGCCCATCCAAGTTTTAGTCCTGGGAGAATGGGGTAGGAGTACACATAAAAGGTACAAGAAATATGCAATCAGGTGCTTTCTCGAGAGGCCTGAGAGCTCTTAGCATACAGGCATTACTTGAGACCAGATTTAAAACCACCTATTAACAAGTGACCACTGATACAAGTTTCTGAGTACTGATTGAAAACACACTAGGAGAAAAAGATGGGGTGAGGTTTATTGAAAGAGTCTTCTCAGAAATGAAAGAGAGAGAAATGGACCACTGTTCACTCAGTGTCTCAGCGGGTTTGGAGCTTTGCAGAGGGTCCAGTTTGAGCCAGACCCTGGAGGGCAAGCGTTCAAAGGGGCCATGCACCTTAGGCAAAGGCCGGTGGCACAGTCAGTGCAAAGGTTCTGAGCTGGGGACTGGAAGAGGTGAGGTTGGAGCAAAGAGGAACTGATAAAGATTCTCAGCTAACATTTTGAATATCTACATTTAGTCGATGGAGAACAAGTTCTTACATAGTTAGACTTGAAAGAAATATTTCAGTGAAATAAACTTTACAAAAGCCGGTGGGGGAGGGAGGCTGAGCAAGGAAACGAACTCAGTGAGGTTTTTGCTGGAGACCAGGTGAGAGGCTTGGAGTCCTGGGCTGGCTGTGCCTTTGCCACTCAGGACCACAACGCCTGTGGGGGCCTTGTTGGGCCACTGTGGCTGGCGGTTCGGAGGGCTGCAAATGTGGACTCCTGTGGGGGAAGGAGCAGAGTTGTCCTGGTTGGGACATGTGTGGGGGGGGAGTAGGGTGGCTATGGAGAAAAGGTAGGACTATTTTTCGTGGGCTCACTGCATGGGGTGCTGAGCTCTGAAGAGGGTCCTGGACAGTGGGACACTTAATCACTCACTCATTCAAATATTTCCCAAGTCCCCACTGTGTGCCATGGTCTGTTCTGACTACAGATGTTACATGGGGACACAGTTCTGATAGCTGTCCTGCCCTTATAGAGCTGGCTGCTAGCAATGGGGACAAATAAGGACCTTACAGCACAGTAATGTAGTGCCAGAGAATCAAATGAGGGTGCTGTGAAGCCTGTAGTTGAACAAGAAGTGCATGGGTTCAGCCCCAATCTTAGGAAGAGCTCTGGAAACCTGAGCAGAGGTAGGGTCCATGAAAAACTCCCTCTGGCCCCTGAATCCTGACTTCTTAATCCAGAAAGAGCCAGTCTCATGTTTTGGCCACCCTCCCACCAGCTCAACTGCAGCCCTGGGGCTCCTCTCTGTGGTTAGTCGCTGTGATTCTACTTCCCCTCAAAGCTGCCCTAATCTCTAACAGGCACTGATTCTCAGCCTCCCCAGAAGCCTCTGGGGCCTCAGTCCAAACTCAGTTTGTCTGCATGGCAGGCAGACCCAGGCTGGAAAGAAAGGGCTAGAAGGGGCAAGAGAAGAGGCCTTCCTTCTCTCTTCCCAGGCTTGTCCCTGTAGTCTGCCCACAGCATTCCCTCCCTGTCATCCCCTCCTCCATTGAGTCTGGAAAGGTGTTGTTTGCCGTATGCTCAATTCCCAGGGCAACAGACCAGGTAGCAGGTGTGTGTGTCGAACAAGGCCATCTCTGGAATGGAGTGGCTGGAGATGAGCTTTGTTTAAATATTCAAGAAGTCAATCATTCATCAAGCCTGGCTTGGCGCCCAGCTACCCACTGTCTCCATTTGGGAGGGCCTGGACAGGGGCAGGGAGGGCCATGGAGCATTTTGTGAGCTTCTTGCATCTCAGATGGCTGACAAGTAACTTTTGGGGGTTGGATTATGCAGCCCAACACAGGGCAGGCCAGAGATTCAGCAGAAAGATGTGCTGGCCAGTATATAGAGTACAGTGCCCATGAACTCGACACCAGTGATTTGTACAGGAATGTCTGGTTCTACTTAAATACATTTTACAAGGGGGCTGAAGCACTGTCCTGTTTCTAACCAGCACAGACATTCCTTAGGCACTGTAGTCCCAGTCCAGCTCCACATTTGGGAGCCTAAGGAGAACCGGCTGTGTGAAGAATCCTTTCTGGGCATGAACTGGAGTGCAGACTGTTTTGGAGGGACACAGCCACTGGGTGTGGTGTGTCCCTTCAACTAAAACTATGGTTCCCAAGTTCTAGGGGAAGGAGGTTGACCTGTAACCAAGGGCATACATGGAATGCATGGAACCACATGGAATCGCACAGAGTCTGTCACCTGTGCACAGGGACTTGCATACACAAGCTCACACACACGCAGTTACAACTCCCTGTAAGCCCAGATCTGCTGCACCCAGTTGCAGGTGGCCACTATGCATGCAAGCTCTCCCCTCCCCAGCCGTCCCCACCCCTCTGGGGCCTGGCCATCTTCCTCCTGCCCCCCGGCCTCGCCAGTTGCACTGGTGTCTAGTCCCAGCTCCACCACTTAGTGCTTACCGTGGAGGAGTATGCTGTGTGAAAGTTCAGATGGTCAGGCTGACTGAGAACAGAAGTAGGACCAGGCAGAGACCCAAGCAGAACCCACCATCTTTCAGCAATCTGGCTGGCCTTCATGGCTTTGCCCAGGAAGTGGGCATGGCGGGTGTCTCGGGTGGGTTTGTGTTCTGTGCACTGGTGTTCCAGGCCAGGGCCCTTTTTTCCAGGGAGTATGGCCTGCAGGCCAGCAGTAGAGCCACCAGGAACGTGACAAAGCTCAGGGCCAGTTACACCCACTGCCCAAATTTGGCCTGGTCAGTATCTAGTTCCACTGAGGAATTTCGCCTTTGTCTTTTTCTGTGGAAGACATGGAGTCTTACAGAGCAGGTGGAACTGGAGAGAGGGCCCTGAGTTGCCCTGTAGACATCAGAGAGGGGCTGACTGCCAATGGACTTTTCCCTAAACCTCAGGTGCCTACCTTCCAAGCCACAGGTGAGGGCATTGTGCTGGAAGAGGGGTGGGAAAAAGAAGCAGAAGGAAAAGAAGGAGATGGGTATAGATAGGGCCATATGCCCCTATGATCTCGTGCAGGGGATCAGGAGGCAAGATGCCACCCTGTGCTCAGATGCCAGCCTGGCAGTCTAGCTGGACAGTGTACAAGGAAGCAACTGGGTCATGGGCTGGGGCATGAGCCGTGGTCTTGGCTGAGGCCGCAGCAAGTGCAGACAGGGTTGTGCAGCATCAGTGCTGTACTTGTTTAAACCAGGGGGACTAGGGGTTAAGCCTGGGTTGGGGTAGGGGCTGGCCCGGGGTAGGGGCTGGCCCATGGCAGGCTAGGGTAAGGCTTGGGTTGGACAAGAGCTGGGACCAGGGTCAGATTATCAAACCTTTAAAGGAACAACTGAAGTCTGGCCAGCCCAGGATCTTACCCTGGCACACGTTTTTGGTGACCAGCCAGTACAGGAGGGGCTTGAAGTAGGTCATAAGGGCCTTTGCAGACACCTTGGTCTGCCCGGCTATCTTCTGCAGGACCTCTGACCAAGTTTGCTCAAACCCAGCTTTAGGACATCCCTGGAAAGGGTGGGTACAGCTGAGAGTTTGTATGGTGGCATCAGCTCTGAGACCCCCTCGGTATGCCCAACTCTGGCCCTAGGGCTTTTGATAGCCAGTCCTTTCCCACAGAGCTCAGCATAGTGATTAACATCACAAGCTTTGAAATAAGACCTACCTGGGTTTGAATTCTGACCCTGTCACTCAGTAGCTAGGGGACCTTGGGCAAGTAACTTAACCTTTCCAAACCTCAGTTTCCACATCTATGGGCCATAGTAACAGTACGTTTCTCCTAGAGCTGTGGTAATGATTAAATAAACACACCGCTGGGAGCATAGCATAGACAGGCAATGAATGTTAGCTCTCCACATGGCACAGAGAAATAAGAATTACTATTATTATTTTTATTACCACTACCATGATGATTATTATTCTCCTGGACTCAGATGGGCATAAAGTCTTGAGACACTGTTTCCCACGAGGTGCATGCTGTCAGTAGGGAGAGGTAGCCCCTCACCCCCTCTGGTCTCACAGGCAGCCCCTCACCCCCTCTGGTATCACAGGGAGCCCCTCACCCCTCTGGTCTCACAAGGCAGATTAGAGAAATAATGAGTGTGGGGTGTGCAGTGCAGCACAAATGTCAGCTCTGTCCTAGGACTTGGTGGCAGGGGATCAAGCCTTAGGCTTGGCCTGCACACTCACAGTGGAGGCACAGAGTGTGCTGAAGCCAAGGCTCTCGGCTCCTCCACCCCGGGATACCCCGGAGGAGGCAGCAATGAGCATATACTGCTCCTTCTCAACCTGTTTTCCAATCTGAGCAGCAGAGAGGTAGGTGGGGCCCAGGGGCATAGAAGTCAGTGTGGAGCCTAGACTAACAGGACCCAGGTTTAAGACCCAGCAGTGCTATTTATGGGCTGCGTAACCTCAGGTGATCAACTTAACCTGTCTTAGCCTGAATTTTCTCATCCACAAAGTGGGCCCCATGAATACCTGTCTTTCATTGTGTTGAGGATTAAGTCCCATGATGGAGGGAAAAGAGAGCTTTGTTGCTTACAAAGACTTATACACATCACTGGGGAAAGAATGAGCTGGAGAAACTAAAGGTCAGTGGATCCTTGACAGAAATTGCTGGGGAAGAAATGCAGTTCAGACCCAAGAGAAATGGAGAAGAAAACTCAACAACTAAAAGAAAAAAGCAGAAACCCACAACTAACTTCAGGCAAGAGGATTTCATCAGGTGTCAGGTCCTAGAGAAAAAGGTAGGACCTTGTGAGGGAAATGTTCTGACCACTGAGAATTTGCCTATTTAGGAAGCCCTTTTGGGGGCGGGGCAGGACAAGGGGTCTGATCCCAGCTGACAGCCCATGTGGGCAGCACGTGACACTTGCAAAGGTGGCAAATGAGTGCTGCCTGGAGCTCTCAACTCCAAGGTGGCAGCAACAGGCCCCACGGACAAGGTCAGGTCCACCCTGGCTGGCTGGATGAGGCAGGGGTCTTCGGGAACTTGAATCGAGTCCATTTAGACTTTCCATCCCAGCAGTCCAGAGACTGCCTCAGGCAATCACCCTTAGG